>CAUYRH010159197.1:0-29877 GCA_963574655.1 Perodicticus potto | reverse complement strand
AAGTTTGAGGCTGCAGTGAGCTAAGATCTCACCATTGCACTCTAGCCTAGGTGACACAATAAGGCCTAATTTCTAAAAATAAATAAATGAATAAGAATACAATAAAAAATGCTCAGCATGGTGATAGGAACATGGTAAGTGCTGCATAAATATTGTTATTATTTATTTGGGGGGTCATAATATGCTAATAAATACAATATGGGCTTTTAAAAATAGGTTATTTCAATGGAAGGCCTAGAATTAAGACTTTCAGGTTCTCTTTGTTTACTACCCTTTGAGATTTCCTATTGATCCATGTAATTTAAAATGTCAACCTCTAAACAATCAGATAAACAACTCGGTCTTTTCAGTCAAATGCTTTGCACTTTGAATATTAGTTCAATCACATTAGTTCAATTAATTAAGTACTGAATTAAAATTGAATATTAGTTATATTACAAAACAAACGAAGAACGATATTATGCACATTTGGTATATCACAGTTTCTCATGAAGTTTCAACAGTTCTATTTTTCATCCTTGTTAACATATTCTAAACCATTACTTGGTCAGCTCAGCAGGTATTCTAGGCGGCTCATCTGTTTTAGGCCCCTTCCAACTCTTTTTAGTCTATTTAATACTTTGCTACCGGACTTGCCCAAAGAAATGAGTCCACAGTGAGTCCATAATGCTTTTCTGGCATTCGAGTTTTGCCTTTCATTACACTTCACAGTTTGTTTCACAGACATATTGCTTCCAATTCCATCAGATTTTACCTCATTCTCCCCCAAATACAATGGGCACTTTTCCTAGTCTTGATTTTTAGTTATGTTCTTTATCCTGCCTAGAATACTGCCTACCCACACTTTCCTTACTGTTCACTGCCTGGCACTCGGCCCTGTATTGATTATACTGATCTTGCTTTTTCCATTTTTTTTTTTTTAATTTCCTGAGACAGAGCCTCAAGCTGTCACCCTGGATAGAGTGCTGTGGCATCACAGCTCACAGCAACCTCCAATTCCTGGGCTCAAGCGAGTCTCTTGCCTCTGCCTCCCAAGTAGCTGGGACTACAGGCGCCGGCCACAACACCCGGCCATTTTTTGGTTGCAGCCATTATTGTTGTTTGGTGGGTCCAGGCTGGATTCGAACCGGCCAGCTCAGGTGTACGTGGCTGGCACCTTAGCCCATTGAGCCACAGGCACCAAGCCGCTTTTTCTATTTTATAACTCCCATAGCTTTGTGAGCTCTTTGAATGACCCATCAACCTAAAGGCAGTATACACTTGGCCCTTGACCAAGGATGTTTAATTGATGTATTGGAAATAAGATAGTAATTTTAGATATGCAATGTAAACAGTATTGCAGAGTATATTTGTGGCTGTGAGCACATATGCCTTTTCAGACAACAGAACCTCTTTTCCATATTAATCCTCAAGGTTTCATAAAGACCTATGCCCAGATTTCTGTTCACTTCAGGAGTGATTTTGGCAAGATTCTAGATTTAATTTCTAAAGGACTTTGGCTTCAAGACAGCATGTTTCATCCTCTAGAAATCTGTAGTCTCCTCTTACTTGATAAAGAGATGCATTATATAATTTTGGAGATAGTAGATGGGACAGCACATGTGGGCTCAATAAGGGCTAAAAGTTGTCCCCGAAGTCCAGAAAAGGAATTGTTAAAAGACAGAACACGTACCTTTTCTTATTACTAACAGTGGACTAAGTGACTAAATGTTTTCTTGAGATTAATATCTACCATAAAACTTGGTACATGAGAAATGCAGCCTTGCTCTTTTCCAGCCTATCTGAAGAGACCCTTCAGGTTGCCATCAAATTGTCATCTAGGTATTAGTCTTAAACTGAAATGCACAACAGCCTCTAAAGTTTGAGACAAAATCTGGTTTAGGAGGTTTTGAAGAGTGTTCTAAAATATTTCTCCTGTCATGGGCTCTAAAGCACATGTGTTTAGTTGTACTTGTTCTTCCCAAATATTATTAACAGGAGAAATAGATTTGTTCCAGTAAAATATATTTGAAAATATAGAATATAATTTTAAATTTTACATCTGTACACATACCCCAAAGTGATTATTTAACCCAAGAAAAATTAGCAAAATGTGCTGACCACTTCGGATACAATTTTGTAGACTAAATAATTTGTTGTCTGTGGAGGAGATGATTGCTAAGATATTAAGCTAAACAAGAACAGAAAATTAACCTGGACCTGGGAGCACATTTTTAACTCATTCCCATTGACACAAGCTAGAATGTTACTATGCTATTTATATTTTTACATTCTTTGAAGCCCTTACAGTTACCCTAGGAAGAGCGAGTGAATGTTTGCTAAAGGTTTACATTTAAAAAAGGTATTTACAAATCCATTTTGCTGGGTTGAGGTTATATTGAGAAACTGGACTTGACCTATTTTTTCTTATTTTTGTATTTCATACAAGCAAAAAAATAATATTTTAAGGAGAAGAAAGTTCACATATTAGCTAAAATCTTTCACAATTTCTTTTATTTAATTTCCAAAATACCATATATAACCATGTACATTACTTGAAGTGCCTCTTATTACCTGTTTATAGTAAAAGCATTTTATTTATTTAATATAACAACATCCAAAAAAGTACACAAATCACACGGATATGGCCTAATAGATTGTTACAAATGACCATTTGACCACTACCCAGATCACAAAAGAATATGTTGACACTCCAGAAACCCCATGACATGTTCTCTAGTTAATAGATCTGCGTCTTGCCTAATATTAGCCATTATCTTGATTTTAAAACTATCCATTAGTTTTGATTATTTTTGAACCAAATTAAATCATGCAGTTATACACTCTTTTACATCTGGCTTTTTTCCACTTAGCATTTTGTTTATGAGATTCCTCTATTCCTCTAATAGTGATTTAATTTTCTCTACTGCATAGTAGTTCATTGACTAGATATTACACAATTTATTTATTTTACTATTGATGTGTTGGACTCGCACCCCGGAGTCAGGGTCCACTAAGACCTGTGGAACTGGCGGAGCACAACTGAAGAAATATAAAGTCAGGAACAATGGCCAAGAAAGAGACATGAGGCACAGAATAGAATTAAAGGTGGAACTCAGGGGTCTATTGCCCATTTGTGGGATTCAGGCTATGGCCCAGAGTGTTTGCTCCACTCTGCTTTTATGGAAGTCTGTTTGCCCAGTGGGTAACATGAGGGAGGGAACAAAGACACCAGCAGTTTCTCTGAGTGAGGGTATCAACTCCTATTGTTATTTAAGGGTTTGAGTAGCCTTGAAAAATCTGAAATCTGAGCCTTGTATTGGGAGACCCTCCTACTTGAGATCAGATACAGATTTCTAGGGAAGTGTTAAACTCCATAGTTCTCTATGCTACTGGCATTAATCTCCTCTGAGGAATGGGTGGGAGGGAGGAATTTTCCTCCCATCATCACCACAGAGGATCTTCCTCTGTATTAAGGGATGTAAGCTCTTCTGCTCATATCTCAGGAATTGAGCTACTCCCTTGATCTCTGTCCCAGGGCAAATGCAAATCTCCACAATGGGTATCTGCTTTGCATGTTTACTAGGCAGGATAAGACCCAGTTCATGTATCTTTCTAGGTCTTTGCCATAGTTTCTTTTTGGCCATTTTTCCTCAGAGTGCTCACAGACCCAGCAGGAGTGTTTGTTAGCTTTATCCCCCAACAGGCTAGAATTTCAGAAAAGGCAGGAAGCTTGCTAGTAATGACTAGCTTAAATGTAAACTAGCTGACTTGTCTTTGTTCTGACCCACTCAGGTTGCTTTTTGATTTTCCTCTTTTTCTGGAGGTGCTTTCCCTTGCCAAGAATGGTCTCTTTGGTCCCCATTCTTCCTGCACTGATGGATACTGCGATCATTTCCAGTTTTTAGCTATTTCAAATAATGCTCTGATAAAGGTTCTTGTACTTGTCATTTGACATAAATGCATGTGTATTTCTGAGATCTAGGTGACTAGGAGAGTAAGTGCTACTTCACAGGGTACACCTATGTTCAGCTTTGGTAGGAGCTAGCAAATGATTGAAACACTTTTGATGTTTAATGAATAAAGTGAGGCTCTTTAGAGGGGTTAAGTCCATAATAAAAATTTTCCCCTGTATTCCATACTTCTCTGAACTCTGCTTTTTTTTTTTTTTTTTTTTTTTCTTTCCTTTATCTTAGGGTCAATGCAGGTTTTGTTGATGTTGTTAACCATTTCAGTTTTTCCTTTTATTAGCTTTTTGAAAAATATTCTTTTACTCATCTTTAATGATTATCCAGGAGATTACATCATGGATTCTTGGTTTAATAAGTCTGATATCACTTAGTTCTTTTATTACTTCATGAACAATTTATCTCTTTTTTAAGACTCTAGCATATATTATAACCCCCTAAACCCATCATCATCATCATTGCCATCATCATTATCATCATCATGAAGGAGATTCTGCCCTGGTTACCAACTTGTCTAAGTCTAGTAAGACAGACTACTCATAAACACAAATTACATTAAGTGGATATGCTACTTACACATGGGCAACAAGAGATAACAGAAGGTGAGGATTCATCACTAAGGTTCAGGAAGCTCCCTGTAATGGATGGAGTCTGCACAAGCCCCACTAACCCTGCAGCTGAGGGACCCTGGAAAGCTGTCTGCTCTGGGTTTCATACCCTGGGCATATGTGACTTGCAGGAATGATGCATTGAAGGATATCCTATTTTTTAGTGGAAGAGGGAATGGAACAAAGATTAGGATATTCCAGAAAAATCTCAATGATGCATTCACAATACATCCTGTAGTTAATATTAAGTACTACAAGCTAGATACAGTGGAGAGGTGGGTTGGTCCAAGGTGGCCTGGAGAATTGTCCTGCCACCCATTATCACATTAGAGAAGGATATGCTTTCTATCCACATTCATTACTTCCTGAAATTATTTACTTTCATTTGTCATTATTTTTCTTCTGACTATAAAAATCTCATTGAAGCATTTTCTTTAGTTTCAATCTGTTAATGACAAATTCTAATGATTCTTTTCTAAAATAGTTTTCTTTATTTCACTATTTAATTTTGCTGAATACAACATTTTAGGCTAACAATTGTTTTCCTTTAACACTTTAAAATCATCACATAATACTCTTCTGGTTTCCAGTGTTTCTATTGAAAAGAAAACTGGCAGTCCTCATGTTGCTTCTTTGAGAGTTGGATTATATATAATATATAATCTTTTTTTTTTTTTCTGGTTGTGTTTGAAGATTTTTCCCTTACCTTGGCTTTGAAAACTCTTACTATGTTGTGACCAGGTAAGATTTTATTTGTCCTTTTTTAGTTTTTCCAGAGTCTTATATCTGTAGCTCTCTGTTTGATCACGTCTGACAAGTCTCTCCAAATATTTTTTCTCAGCTATTTCCCTTTCCTCATTTCTTCCCTTTCCTACTGAGTCTCTAATTAGACATTTTAACTAAGTACGTCTCTTAGCTGTGCTATATATTTTCTGTCCATTATTGCTTTCCATGCATTATTTTGAATACTTTGGAATGACCTATTTTCCCTGTCACCTTCTGTCTTTTACTATTAAACAAATTATCAGTATCTTAATTTTAGCTATAGTATTTTTAGGTTTTTTTTATTTCCATATACTCTGTTTTAAAATATATTCCTTTCTCCTACTCAATTTCAATTTTTCATCTTTCAGTTACTTTAAAATCAAAGTGTAAGTTCTCTGATACCTAGATTGCCTTGGAGTATGTTTCTATTGCTTTCTTCCCCTCCTTGGTTTTCGGTTATTTGGTAAATATTTTCTGAGTACCAGACATTGTTTATGAAGACTTGTAAAGTTATTAGGAGTACTGGACAATGTTATCTCTCACCAAAAATTAATTCTAGCTGCTTTTTGACATGCAGTTATAGTAGGGCTAGTTCTGGAAGCTGGGAAGTCTAAAACCAAGCTGCTAATAGGTATGATATCTGTTTAGGGCCCATTTCCTAAGTGGCAATCTTTTCACTATAATGTAACAAGGTTGAAGTGGCAAGGCAGGTCAAGGATTTTCTCTTGGGCATCTTTCATAAGGGTATTAATTCCATTTATGTTGGCTCTGTCTTGCTGATCTAATCACCTCTCAAAGCCCCACTTTTAGAATTGACTCAACATATGAATTTTGGAGGGATATAAGCATTCAGACCATAGTAGTAAGCATTAAATATAATTAACATACATTGATGTTATTATTTTGAACAAACTGTTATCAGTTAGCTCAATTAATAAGAAAACAAAATTTTTTATTTTTCCTCAACTTATTTATTCTTTGATGGCCTTCTTTTATGTAGATCTGAGTTTCTGATTCCTATCATTTTCCTTTTCTCTGAAAATTTTCATTTAATGTTTTTTATATGAAAAAGACTTCATCTTTTTTTTCTTCCACTTTTGAAGAATAATTTCTCTGGGTATGTAATTCTGGATTGATTTTTTTTTTCTTTCAACACTTTAAATATTTAACTCCACTCTCTTCCCACTTGCATGGTTTCTAAGAAAAAGTTAGATGTCATTCTTACCTTTGCTCCTCTATTGGTAAGTTGTTTTGTCTTCTGAATGCTTTCAAGATTTCTTCACCTCTTATTTTCTGAAATTTAAATATGATATGCCTAGGTAAGCCTCAGCATAGTTTTGTTTGTTTATTTTGACTTTTATCTTGTCTGGTTTTCACTGAGCTTCCTGAGTCTGTGTTTTGGTCCTTTTTTTTTAGAGACAGAATCTTACTCTGTAGCCCTTGGTAGAGTGCTCTCACGTCACATCTCACAGAAACCTCCAGCTCTTGGAGTTAGGTGATTCTTTTGCCTCAGCCTCCTGAGTAGCTGGGACTACATTTTTTTTTAATTCTTTCTTAAATCATAACTGTGTACATTAATGCATTTATAGGATACAATGTGCTGAGTTGATATACAATGCAGAATGCTTACATGTGTTTTGGTTTTTGACAATTTGAAGAAATTCTCAGTCATTTTTGATTCAAATATTGCCCCTCTTCCTGCTTCTCATTCTGATATTTATATTATGTAGATTTACACTTCATGTTCCATAGGTTTTGGATACTATGTTCCCTTTTTAGTCTCTTTTCTCTTTGCTTCCTAGTTTCTATTATTTCTTTAAGGTGAGAGATTCTTTTCTCAGTCTATCAAATGCATTTTTCATTTTTCTTGTAGTATATTTGATTTCCAGTGTTTCTTTTGGATTCTATCTTAAAATGTCCATCTTTATGTTTACTTTATCCATCCTTTCCCCCAAGCATCTTATTGCCCACTTTTCTCTTCAAATCCTTTAGCATATAAACCATAGTTCTTTCAAATAATTCCAGCATTCCTTCCCTATCTGACTTTGATTCTGATGCTTGTTCATTCTCTCCAAACAGTATTTTTTGCCCTTTAGTATGCCTGGTAATCTTTTGTCGATTGGTGGGTGTAATGTACTTGGCAGAATGAACTATGTTAATTAGAGTTTAGTAATGTGGTGGTGAGATGTGGGGGGAGGGAAACGGTCAATAGCAGCCTATGATTAAGTCTCAGCCTTTTGGTGAACCTGTGCCCCTGAACTGTAAATGTAACCAGTGCTACTCAGCACCAGCCCCCAGCCTCCCCCCTCCCCAGATCCCTTAGGGGGGAAAGGATGGTTAGAGAATCCTGGAGTTAAATATTTTCCTTCTGTCTTCTCTCAGGTAGGTTAGACTCTGATAAAAATCCCAGGTAGAGAGTTTTCATGGATGGAAAGCCTTTTATAAAACAACAACAAACCCCAAATGCTCTGGACTATTCCAAACCATTGTTTCCCCTCTCCCTGCCAGTACTATGGAGCAGGGGTGGTGGTGGTGGTCGGATTCTTTCTCTGGTATTACCTGTGAAGTCTTGGAGAGGAACTTCACAAGAGTTTGGAGGCCTCCCTAAGACTGAGTTCCATTGCTGTTTGTCACGCAGACTTGTCTGCATTAAACCTCCAGCATTTATCAATTACAGTTGGGCCTCTCCTAGTCTGGCACTGATTCCCACACAGATTTCTGTTTAGGAGTTTGTGCTCTAGTGGGTTATGGCTCTTTGTATTCACTTATCTGCCCCTCTGATCTTGAGAACAGCGGTGTGGCTTGCAACTGTACTTGCCAAATTAATCTAAGAATTGTTGGTTTTTCAATTTCTTCAGATTTTTACTTTTTTCTAGGCTGAAGTGTCAAATTCCATGGTCCTTAAATGCCAGACCAGAAACGGAAAGTGGTAAAATAATTTTAATACTATATTTTATTATTAAATATATACTATATTTTATTATTATTAATGTTTTATTCAAAACATTATCATTTTAGTGCAGCGTCTGTGGCTCAAAGGAGTAGGGCACTAGCCCCGTATACCAGAGGCGGTGGGTTCAAACCCAGTCCTGGCCAAAAACTGCAAAAAAAAAAAAAAAAAATTATCATTTCAATTTGTATTATTAGCCTTATTTCAAGTACTTGATGGGACTAGTGTCTCTTGCACTGAACAACATAGAAATACCTTCAAGGTGCTCAAATGAGTGGTGGTATCTCCCCATGAAGACTTATTAAAAGTTGAGCTATTTGCCTCTAACACGGTGCCCCTCTGACGGATTTTGAGTATAATGCTGATTATGGGTACTTGACCTTACATGCAAATCCTGTGAAAATTGTGAAAGATTTGTATTCCTTCTGGGTATCAGAGAGACTTACTCCATTGAGATGACATTTGAGATGTTCTTTGTAGAATAGGTAAGGTTTAAGAACCTATAAATCTCGTAAGTAGAATTGGTAGAAATACAGCATGAGAAAAATTACTGGAGCTGAACAAAATCAGCTGTGTAAAGCATAAATGGTGCTTCCACTTGGCTAGGTTAATCCACTGCATAAACATTGCTACATCCCCAATACGGGGCATCCTCTTCTATGGGAACACTTTTGCCTCCAGAGTGCACTTTTACTAGGCCTGCTGTCAATTTGGGTTTGTATAACAACTATTTAGCAAGAACTCAAAAGGGTAATGCAGTTTCTTAGAATGCAGAAAGCACATTCAAGAAAAAAGAGGAGAGATCCTTGAATCTGAAAACAATTTACCCTATTGGCTTTATTATTATATTTCAGAAGTCATTGGTTTTATTAAATATCAAACCAGTGTTTGCACTGTAAGTAAAGGCCTCTATTTTATAGAATATCGATAACATCTACATTGCTTTGTTTGAAATATAGAATGACTAGAAACAAAGGGATTAGTAGCTCTTCAAAACTCTCAAGTTCTACGGTGTGTGCTCCTGTCGGATATTCTTTTTTGAATATTCTTTTTCTGAATATTTGTCCTTTTATAGAGGATAAGGCTCTAATTTATGGATGCTACAGGTGATAAACATTCTTCCACTGGAGTCTAGCAATTTTAAAACTGTTAACCCATTGTGTCAATACATGTATTTTTGTTTTTCACATTAGCAACGTATACATTTTAAGGAGGCAACATTTGTGCTTGTTAAAGAAAACATGGTGCATGTATCAGTTCAGGGCTCTGCATCAGTTCAGAGTTCTGCATTAATGGGATTCAGCTGACTGTGTGATATTCAAGTCACTGTTTTATACATGCTTATTTCCATATTCGTAGTCCCAGGGTTTGCAAATCATCTTTTATATGAGACAGATGTGAAATACCATATATGCTTACATAATAATTTTTATAAGGCCATAACTTACTGAAATTATTTCTTTGTCATCTTTTATAAAGCAAATATTGACTATTCCCTGCCTTCCCCCAGACTTCACGAGTATTTCCTTCACATACTATATCATTCAAATATGTTCATGTTGCTTCACATAGGAACAAATATCACTACTAACGAAAGAATGGAGGTGAAAAGAATGAGCAGAACAGTGACTAGAAAATAGCCAGGATTCTTTTCAAGTTAATTCAAGATAATTTAGAATTCCAGTTCCTGTCCTAGAAATGGGGTATAAAAGATGGCCTCTTACTTCTAAGTGCTTATGATGTAGCAAGGTAAGACGGGAAAATAGATACTTAAAATTTTAAAAAGTATTAAAAAATGCTATGGATGCAAAGAAAGAGAGGAGCTTTGGTCCACATGAAGATGTTAAGGATTGCCTCTCAAAGCAGATGATGCTGTTACTTATGTACTGTAGAAGCACTCCCGAGTAATAATGGTGGTGGAAATGGGTGGACGTTCTTGAAAGAAGGAACAACAGTTTTGTTTTGGGGGATTGCTCTCCTTTGCCTTGATCAAGGTATTTATTTTAGAAAGAATTTGGGAATAAGGCAGGGACTACTTAGGAGAGAGATGGTAGAGAAGAGGAGAAAAGTCACAGGAGGATCCGAAGTCTAGCTTTCTTGTGGGGAGGTTAAGGTGATGGGTTTAGGAAAACATACCGAGTGCAGTATCAAGAGAGGTTCCCAGGGGGCGCTCTAAATAGAAATAGGGAGAAAGCTGCAAACGTGTGGGTGGAAGGGATTCCTTTTTTTAGATTCGAGACATAACCTAGTCCTTTCAGCAAAATACAAGTGATTTTGAATCATCTAACTGCAAAGGGAAGAATGAAGAGTAATTGAAGGTGAAGATGACCAACTGCAATGCTGAAGTCATAAAAGGCCCTACATTTCATGCTAAATAACTAGGGTCAAATCTGATGGTTAATGGGAAGTTTATGAGCATATTTGCCTTATGGAAAACCACTCTGACTTTAATGTGAAAGATGCTTTAAAGGAGAGTAATACTGGACAGCAGGTGGACCCACCATGCATCTATTTGACAGCTCTCGTGAGAAACAATGAGACCTAATTCTGGTGAGATGGCTACAAAGGAAGTAGGTGGATAAACCATTGTTATGGAACAAAAAAACAGAGCTCAGACAGTCAGTTGGGAATTTGTGTGTGTGCTAAACATACTCATTGCTAAGGATATTGTCTCTTTTTGTTGTACAATCATTGTAAAATACGTCCAGCTTATTGAGAACTTAGATTTCTAAGCATGAATTTGTTATATTCTAAAGACCAAGGACAGAACATATATTCTACAACATATCCCCAAGTCACAGGACAGCAAAATCTTTTTACCATTTAGCTTTTCAAATGTTAGCACAAAGTGGAGGGCCATATCCTCAAATGACCTATGTTCCTTAGCGTAGAGAAAATCACACCCATCAGTACCATAACAGTTTACAGTAACCATTACAACCCTTGACAGTCATCCCAGAAACCCAAAAAGAAGTATACCCCAGATTCTGAGAACCTTCCACCCCTTTTCCAGAAAAATCATGACTAGTCCACCCAAAGTTTAGTATACTATGAGGGATTAGCATAAAAAGACAGATTCTAGCCCAGGGGGCTGCTTTTTCTTATTGGAGCAGTTCATTCTCTCCCAGTTTTGAGAGTGTGTATAATAACTTTCTATACTCTGCTTTAAATTCAGGGCCTTCTCCACTTGCAGAGAAAGATGGGGCCCTTCTCCAGGATATTCTGAATAAATCTTCCTCTTTCGCCTGTTTATTCATTCCTTTCATTCTTTGGTCATAGAGAACCAAGAGTCAAGGAACACAAACTCAAATCTGAGAGTCAATACATGTTATCTCCTCTTTTTCTGAGCCTTGGAAGGTATAAACCCAAGATGTTGATACATTTCATTGTTTTCATTATTAACTCAATTATTTCAATGATACATTCTCATTGTAGTTATAAAACATGGATAATTAAACAATAAAATAAAAGAGTGAAGTTATCCATAATTTTCATCAAGAGATAACCACAGTTATATTGAATGCTTTCCACACACTGATTTCTCACACAAGCATAAATATATTTTCAACAAATATGTATATATATTTCCTATGGAAATTAAAAAATATACATAAGAATAAAAAGACAACATAATAAATCCTCATATCTACATTTTATGTACATTTAATTGTATTTTTGTTCATTTATCATTTGTCACTTTTATCTTTCTTTCTTTGCTGAGGTATTTTAAAGACAGCCCAGAAATCATATAATCTTCTATATGCTTCAGTATATATCACTAAAATAAACAAATTCTTAAAAAATGCACATTTTCTCATATGAGTATAATGCAATCATGATACTTCACAAATTTTTTTTAAAGTTTAAATTAGTATTTAAAATGATCATGCATAATATTTTAAGACTTTTAAGTATATTTACATAATGTTTATTATGGAATTCACAAACATGCATAAAAAAGAAATTCAGGTCAATGATTTATAAATCTCAATTTTTTTAGTGCCAAAGATTTGTTAAAGAAAATAATTCAGGGTGGTGCCTATGGCTCAGTGAGTAGGGCTCTGGCCCCATATACCGAGGGTGGTAGGTTCAAACCCAGCCCCAGCCAAACTGCAACAACAACAAAAAGATAGCTGGGTTTTGTGGCAGGTGCCTGTAGTCCCAGCTACTTGGGAGGCTGAGGCAAGAGAATCGCCTAAGCCCAAGAGCTGGAGGTTGCTGTGAGCTGTGATGCCACTGCACTCTACCAAGGGCAATAAAGTGAGACTCTGTCTCAAAAAAAAAAAAAAAAGAAAAGAAAATAATTCAGTTATTGAGATTGGCAGAATAATGGCACCCAAAGATCTGCATGTCCTAATAATCAGAACCTGTGAATAAGTTACGTTAGTTATATAAAGGAACTCACTTTGCAGGTGTCTGTCGCCACCGGCCGTGTGAAAGAACCAGGCTGGACACGGATTGAAGTGCTAGCTTGCAAGATGTGGGTTAACCACAGGTACAGGAGAGCCCTTAGGTCCCTCCACAATGGCTATTTATTAAGGTTATACACAACATGTGTGGAGAGTTAAGGTAATTACATACACAACAGGTGTGGAAAGTTAAAGTAATGACGTATGAGGGCTGCTTGTGTAGGGACTGCCATGTGCTCTCTCCTCAGGTGACCGATCTTACCTCATTCTGGAACACTGAGTTACTTGGGGGATTGCCCCTAAGTCACAAAACATCTCTAGGCTTGACAGGAGACTGTCCTGTTCTCAGCGTTTCCTTAGAGTGTGATAAGAATCAGTAACTGTCCTTGCAAGCATGGTGTCCAATCCTCTACAGATGCGATTCAGTTAAAATCATTGAGAAGATGAGATTATCCTGAATTATTTAGATGGGCCCAGAGTGATTAATCACCAAGGTGGTTAAAAAGAAAGAGAGAAACACTAAAGGAAATTCATAAGAAATGTGGTTGCAGAATGGCCGGATATGCAACATTGCTGGCTCTGAAGGTGGAGGAGGGGGTCAGGAACCATGTAAGGCGGGTGGTCTTTATAGGATGAAAAAGTCAAGGAAACAGATTCTCCAATGGAGCCTCCAAAAAGAAATGAAAACCTTGCAACTTGATACAGATGTATCTTTTGAGCATAACCTGAATATATACTACTCACAGGGAGGATTTGTTCATTTCAAAGTTTCTTGACTACCTGTGAAAAACAGTAGCACTCTCCCAAAATTTATAATACAGAAAATTATAGCTAGATGAATACTCTTTGTATGAGTCCTGGGAATTATAAAAGTGAATTAGCGAAAACACTGTCAAAGAAAAATTACCCTGGACAAAGTTAAAAAAGCAAGGAGGATTTTATTCAAAACTGCTCCAACAGGCAAAGACAGATAATGCCACTGAACTAGAGGGCCAGAGTTTTTAAGAGCGAGGTGCATTGGGGCCAAGGATATTAGGCCACTTACATTTGCTAACTGGTCTTCCCCAAAGGAAAAATAAACTTTAAGTTATCTTCAGGACAGCTTGGAGCTGGGTGTCTATCAAAGTTAGCCTCCCAGCTTCTCAAAGAGACTGTAAGATAGAATATTTTCCAGAAAGATTATATTTCAAAGGGACAGTTCACAGGTACTTGAATGAGATAGTCCCTGGGTCTTAGAGTTGGCAAGAGGCTTAAAGATGGCAAATCTCCTAGAGAGATTTAGACACATTTCAAAGGGGGAATAGAAAGAATTTGCAATGGTAAGTTTTCTAAAGTAAATGCTGCAAGAAAAGGGAATTCAGGGACCGATAGTCAGGAAGAAACCTCTTCGAAGTTTGATGAAGCTGAGAAGAGAGTAAAGGTCATCCTGGTATTTTCATAATGCAGATCTCGTGAAATTATTTACTAATGAATTTAATAATTACACAGGGGATCTGATTTCAACTATTTCGTCTATCATAATATCTTTTCTGTCCAATACCTTTGTTGATCTGTCTTTTCTGATAGTCCACTCCTAGTATCTGCAGATACACTTGCCAAAAAATGCAAACTAATTGCAAATTGAAAACCTAGGAAGTTAAGGAAAAACAGGAGTAAACTCCAGTTACAGAGTCTACCAAAATTATAGCAGAGATAGGTGAATTAAAAAACTGGAAGAGTATTGACATGATTGGGCTACAACTGAGAATAATTTGAATATCAATAGATTAAGAAATTCTTGTTGGAAATCTAATAATAGTGATTAGCAAGGACATGATGAGTATAATTCATATGCAAAATGACTAATGTAAATTTATGTTGTCACATAATTTGCCAGAAAAGCGTACTATGGATATAAATAGTTGAACTATTTAAAAAACAAAACACTAAAGAACTAGAAATATAAATAATATAAAGTAAGCATATTTTCATAATTTTATTTTTTAAATTTATAATTTTTATGGATGTATAATATTTGTACAGCTTTATAGTGTACACGTGATGTTTTGATATAGGCATACAATGTGAATTAATCAAATCTAGATAATTGGGGAGTCCTCAGGCTTTGACATCTTATGTTTGGAACATTCCATTTCCACTCTTTTAGGTATTTGAAAGTATACCCTAACTTATTGATTATAGTAATTTTATTATAGTAATTTTGTTGTGCTATCAATACAGCTGGGTTTTTTTTTTTTTGGAAATCAAGATTAAATATCATGATTTTTTTTTTTTAAATAAGAGGAAGGGCTTTATTTACCGGCTGGGAGGTTACAGCATAGAAGAATTCCAAATGGTCGTGCTCCCCGACTTGGTCTTTCCCTTTTTATGGACAGTCAGAAAGTTCCAACCCATGGGTACCTTCCTCATTGGCCAGTTTAAATCAAGCGGTAGTTGCTATTCCAGTCCCTACAGAACCACAGGATTTCACAGAACTTGGAAATTTCCAAGTTCTAGGAAGTTAAGTTTACAAATTCCCAAGACTGAGTCACCATGGACAGGACCCCACAGGTGTGTCCTTGTGGTCTCCTTGAGAAGACCTGTTCTCCTGGGCCTCACCCATCTCAGGTGTCTTCTCTTTTGATTCTCCAATATATTTTAATATGGGGTTTCAATATTAGTTTGCTTCTGCCCATGCCGATATTAATTACTTTTCACCACTGAGATTTTAGGGCCTGTGACTTTACTTGGGTTCTCTGCTCAGCCTTTAATAGTACTGTGGTATATAATTTAAAAATACTTTTTGAAGAATTAGTTATAGAGTTTCAAGTAAATTAGCGGTACTCCAGTAAAATCCAGAAAATATTTTCAAATACTGTGAAAGTGTCCTGTGTGTGCGTGCATTTCAAGATATCATCCAAAATACAGAGTAGAGGAGAAAAGAAAGATTATCAGATGTGGCCTCCACTGAATCACGGTTGGCTTAGATAAATTATCATAGTTTGTATATTAAGACATTGAGGAAAAAAACAGAAAAAAATGGATATTTTTTAATGAACACTTTCAAGAAGTTTTTAAATATTACACAGTAATTTTTTTAATCCCCAAACATGTACACTAAAATATTTGTTGACTTTGTCTTCGCAATTATGATGTTACTTATATAATGAAACCCAACTTAAAAGCGAAGATGAATATACTTAAATTCTCTTTACAGGCAAATTGTGAAATATAGTGCATTTTTACTGTCCTAATAACTAAACAGTGTAAATTGTTTTTGCTAGAGAAAATGCAGGCAGGTATATTAGGGACTCAGTGTATGACTGGGGATTCTCCACATTTAGTTCTCTATAGAATATAATATTTATTAAAAGATAAATAACAAATATGTGCTAATTTGAAGCTTTTATATACACTATTAAAATTAAACAATATCTTCAGTAATTGCTTAGACATTTACCAATAAATATGTTTTCCAAGAAGAAATATTTTATCCCTAAAATTATTCAGAATTACTGGGGCAAGGGTATAATTAAAAACAGGCCAAACTGTATTCTGTTTTCTTATTGTTTTTAATTTTTCTGCAAACAATGCACTGTCTTTAATGGGCTTTGGCCACACAGTCCTTGGTATTCCAGAAGATTGGGCACAAGAAAATCTGTTAGCTAACAAGCCTTTAAGTCAGTAGATGCCAGTTACAGCTCTGTGTCTACAAAGAGCATGTGTGTTATCCTGTGCTCCCTTATTGAAATGTCCAGGGCTCAATCTTCTCATCTTTATTGTAAAGTATAAACAACACGATTATACAATTTCTACAAATCAAGCTCCGAAATGCAATTGCTTGGCATTCAGTAGTAAGGACTGCTGCAGTGTGTGTGTTTTTGTTGCCCGTAGTCCGAGACAGTCATAACACTGATGTGGGAAGCATGAGCCCTGTGCCGTAATCCCTGCATGGTCAAATGAGTCCCTGAAGCTTCATCTACATCAACACCACTTCTATTATTGTCTGTCCAAAGAGAGAGCAGGACCAAACGATTGCAGTGTTTCTTTCTTGTCTGAGGGTTCTTTCTTGTCTAAGTATCCTTTAACTCTATATCTTACTTGTAAAATTCTCCCAACATAAAGCCTACTGTGGAGTGTAAACTGGATATATTCATTTACTAGTTGTCATGGTGATAACTAATGCAGAATAAAATGGCAGTTACTGAGATCTTTGCGATAACTAGTGTAGATGAGGAAATTGAAATTTAAATAGATTAAATATCACTCATACTTTGTAATTAATGGGAAAATCTATACTTATTACATTGAGTTAAGTTTCTCTGGAATTTATTTTCTTACTCATTTGAGCACAGTTCATCCAGAACTGTACTATCTGAAAGAAATCTACTTTTACATCACTAATGGAAACTGCTATGTCTTCAGCACTTTCAGCTGCCATAATAAAAAATACCATAGACTGAGTGGCTTAGATCATACACACCTATTTCTCTGCATTTTAGAGCTGGGAAGTCCAAGATCAAGGCACTGGTCTAGAGTCTGGTGAGGGCCCATCTTCCGGCTGTAGACAGCCACCTTTGAATTGTGTCCTTACAGGGCCTACAGTGCAAGCTCTAATTTCCTTTTCTTCTCACAGGCCTGCTAATCCCATTGTGGGGTATCTATCCACACAATCTTGTCTATATCTAAGTATCTCCCAAAGGCCCACCTCCTAATACCACTAAATTGGGGGTTAAGGTTAGAACATGTGAGTTTAGGGAGGACCCAGATTTGCAGTCCGTTCCCAGTTGTAAGTGACAGGCATGTGTTTCCTAACCATGTTCGTCTGACTTCTCCCTAGGGTTTCAGCCCCAGCGTCCACACCACCTTCATGATCTCACAGCCTCCAATCTTTGCACAGTTAAGTCGAGCTAATTCCCGTTCCCAACCCTTCTCCACATTCTACGCTCAGGTCTTCCTTATTGAACTTCTGGTTGTCTGTAGTCTCTTTGTATTTGTCAGCTGTGTTGTCATAACAAAAAGCTACAGACAGTGTTTCTGGCGAGAAGCAACAGGAGTGTATCATCTGGCAGATCTGGAGGCTAGAACTCTGGAATCCAGCTGCCGTCAGGCAGTTTCTCCTGGGGCTCCTCTTCCTGGCTTGCAGACGGTGCCTTCTCACTGTCTTCTCACGTGGCTTTTTCTATTCATGCCCATGTGTCCCCGTGTCTCTCCCTGTTCTTATAAGAACTACAGACTTATTAGATTAGAGGCCCCCTTGGTCTCATTTGGCCATAGTTACTTCTTTAAAGGCTTTAACTCCAAATACAGTCACCTTGTGGAGGCAGCGATGCAATCTATGAACTTGGGGGGTTAGGTGAGGGACACAGTCCAGTCCACAACACTCTCAGCTCTCTGATGCTTCTGGGCAATTGCTCTGTATTCCTTCTATTTTTTCTAGTTATCAAAATTATTCTTTTCCTGAAAAACAGAAATCATTTTCTATTTAGTTAATTCAATATGGTTCGTTTCCTATAAGGTGTTTTTTAAAAGAATGAAACATTTTCCTAATTTTCTTTAGCCTAGATATTAACAATTTATGTTGTGTTTTCTTAAAATACCTTCTTCTTGGAAGAACATCATTGTGGAGGGTGAAGCACAATATTTACTATAGAACATTTGGGCAGTTGATGTGAGTGAAGTCTGTGAAACTAATGCTTAGAAAAATTACATCAAAGGAACTGCAAGAAATACAGCTGACTGGGCTGAGGCCCAGGTAGGAGGACAAGGAGTCTGTGAAGTGCCCTGTCCACAACCTGTTCTGGATGGCAGGTGCGCTCAAACCAGAAGTGCACGAACTGGAGCCACCAGTGTGGTAAGTGAAGTGAGTCAGGAGCTGGCAATAAAAGAGGACTCTCTAAGGGAGTGAAGATTGATGGCTTGGCTCCTCCAGCTTTATTTCTTCAAGCCATGTCTTGATTTCCCCGAGACCCTTCTCTAAACATTTTGTTTGCCTCTGCATTTTCATTTTTGGAGCTGTTCTTTGCCTCCTGGGATTGTTGATCCAGACTTCCTGCCCATTCCATTCCATTCCAGTAATGGAAGAGTAATCTTTCAGGCTTTTAAAATGGAAGAAGAAACTGAGGTGACAAACAATTTCCTTTTTATGATTTCATGTTGCAGCAAACTTCAAAAACTTCCTAATTGAGATAGTACTACTCTCCTGTTTAACCACCCAGTGACTCCTCATGTTATGCAGGTGGAGAGCCAGAGCCATCTTGGTGGCCTGCACAGCCCACCGGAAGCCAAGTCCTGAGCAGGAAAATCAATTAAATTATTGTTGAATGAGTGAATTTGATACAAATCAAAAGAAAGTAACTTGTGTGGGGGAACAGAAGAAGATGCTAAATTGAATAGTTAGCAAGATGAGTGAATTTTTACCCATTGTCTTTTTACTTTTGTCTGATTGTGTTGAAGAAACGTAATTTTCATGTTTTGTTTTGCTATTCTTCATTACTGTCCCTGAGGATATATGTAACCCAGGATGGCATTTATTTACTGTATTGGCTCTGGTGAGTCTCTGTGCCTACCTACAGTCACGCTTCCAGTTTTTTATTAAATCCTAAGGGATGCAAAATAGGTAGAAGAGAAGAGAAAGAGTAAGGAAGGAGAAAATAGAAAGAAATGGAAGTTCAGACGTGTACCCTGTTCTTTTCCACACTTTCCGTCTGTACGTGGGTACTGAAGAATGGGGGCTGAACCGCCGTCTCCTTCACGCCAATAGACTTCTGTAAAGACAGGTGAAGAAAATGAAGCAGGCAGGAGATTTTTGGAGGCCAGAGAATCTTTCTTTTCTTGCCAAATTACAATGTACGGAATTATTTTTCTCTAGGGAAAAATTGTGTTTAGAAAAGGATGGTTTTTGGAGGTCAACTGTTTTCAACATGTGACGTGTATTTTTGTTGCAGCTAATTTTTGAAAGCACAGCAGGAATGGAAAGAGTTGGTGTTTTCCCCACAGGACGGTTTCTTCTTACTGTAACTAGAGGTGGAAGGACCAGACAACACAGCAAGGGGCAAGGTGTGCTTGGCAGAAGTAACAGCTCAAACCCCAAATATAAAACATCAATTACGTATTACAGAAGGTTGTTCAGTTAATGATCACAGCAGATGCAGCTTTGTTTATACACAAAAATTTTAGTCTTCCCACATTGTGGGATCAACCTTGAAAACACAGGTTCATTACTCAGAACGTATCTGTTCTAATTATTCTTCAAATTGGAAATTCCTTTGGGAATGTGGTCCATTCCAGTGATGTGATAACATATAACTCAAAAGAAATTTGTTTGCCTTGATGGAGGGAAGCTGCATTACAAATCTTGTGCTATTTTGTTAAGCAGTATTTTACTTTGAAAATTATTTCCCTTCTTCCCAGACAAGAGCAATCTTAGAAGATCCCTTCTTAGTTAATGAGGGGAAAAGGAGGTCAAGCTGGAGTAAAAGAAACAAATCGAGCAAGTTGGCCACTGCTGTAATCTGCAAATCCCGGTAGAGTTAATAACTAACATCTTTATTAAGTTTAGGAAGCCCTTCTCAAATACATACACTTTATTTTTGTCAGTATTCTGCACAGCCATATGAGGGAGATATAATCACTGTGTATTTGCTTTGCTAACAGTTTTGCCTATTTCTTGCATAAATGAGATTCTGCCAAGTGGCCACGTTGAGCTGAAATGAAAGGGTTAATAGTTTGTTCCACATGGCACGTTTATCCATCATGGCTTATAGCGAAACTCAGGACTAAATTTGTCTGGAAAATTGGTAAGGTAATGGATCTTCTGAGAGGGCATCAGAACAGAAGGTAGAAGTCCCGAGTAATGATAGACTTTTAGACTTGAAAAAGTCTAAAGTGTAAAATGGCAACAAGTTTAACATCTTCAGTTGAAAGAAAATGTAGTAAACAAGAGTAACAATAGCTAGCAACTGTAACAAAAGAAGTAAGTCCTAGTAACCAAAGTTTATGGCATCAGAAACACACATGCTTAATGCCAAATCTTATTATTTTAGTATAATTTTTAATATCAAATGTGGGAATCCCCAAGACCACTGTCAAATTCAATGACTCAGTAGATTGACTTATAGGATTCAGAAGCTCTTCTACTCAGAATTACTGTTTATGACTGGGAAAGAATATGGATTAAAATCAGCAAAAGGGAAAAAAACAGGGTATGAGGTCTGGGAGAAAACAGGTGCCGTTTCCCATTGTCCTCTCCCGGTGCAGTCTCATACGTGGAACCTAATTCTCCCAGCCATGATATGTGACAACATGTGTGAAGCCTTGCCAACCAGGAAAGCCCACCTGAGTTTGGGTGCCCAGGGTTTGTACTGGGGTCTCTCAATAAAGCACTGCAAATGATTTATATATACAACTACTCTGTAATCCCAGACCCCTGGGGAAAAAGAACAGGTGTTCACTGTAAGTCAGATTGTTACCATGAACTATCTGGTCACATGGGTATAGCATGGCCCAGGGCTCCAGACTTACAAAAACATTCTTTCAGGTAAAACCTTCTAAGTACTCAGAACTCAGCTCTCAGTAGGCAGTCAAAGGCCAGGTCCTAACAAAAGGTCTTTTTTTTGGAAATATGCAGGGTTTGAGCAACTAGGTCTACAAGGTTAACCCTTTCCTGTACACTATACAATCTCAATGTGGAAACACTAAAATCATTAATAGTGAAGAAATATTTTTTGATACTATTGTCAAGGCATTCAAATATTCTATGGGCATGGTTTATGTTGACTCTTTTTATAAATGTAATTTACTATAAAGCAATTTAACATAATTTAATATTATATTACTATATTTTCTTGATGATACACTGAATTTGTTATATTCTTCTAAAAATGTGTCTTTATACATTCAAATTTATGCAGTTTGTCTATTTATTCTCTTACTAACAAAACCGGTTCCCTCTTTCTCTGGCTACTTTAGCACCAAGAATGCAAAATCCAAGACATGTTTCTTTTCCTGGGTTTTTTCACGAGTTATATTTCATAAACCTGCATGGCATATTTATCTGAAAATGAGTAGTTAAGCCATCTTTGGTTTACCCTTACCACATCTTAACCTATCTGCCTTTTAAAAATAGATCTGCATTGTTATTAAATAATAACATGTACATGGTTTCAAAAACAAAAGTTTCAAATAGGTAAAAGAAAATCCTTAACTACAATTAAAATTTTCAAAAAAGGTTTGAAAAATGAAAGATTTTTAAAAGTTCATTTGGTAGCAAAACCTTACCTAAAGTTATATACATAGGTTATGTATAATCTATTTTTCATAATCTGCGAACTGTGAACATACAAATGTTTCATGTCAAAGGTATTAGTATATATGATTATGATGTACCAAATCCCATTGCAAGGGTTTTAACATGTATTATTTTTTCATCATCTTGCTTCTCTAAACTGAATACCTCTGAATTTTGAATTCTTAATCACCAAAGGGGTTTGGATCTTTATAATGACCCCGGTTATGGAATCAGCATAGCACATTTCTGGACTTCATTTACCAGAGACAGTATCTTCAGCTGTTTTCCATCCTGTTTCTGGTTTATACCTTCACATTTGTAAATAATATTCTGTATGATATTTCTTAAAATTTCAATTTTGTGTAATATTTGCCAAGTTACTAACAAGGAGATTTTTTTCTCTTATATCAAACTAACTTTTATTCTCCCATATTTCCAAAATAGTCATATTGGATTTGAAGAATGTTTAAATTTTATGCCTTTATAATGACTGTTGTAGATCTGAGTGATACGATGTTTATGATTTTTATTCACTATATTTTGGGGGATTTACATGGATAATTGCCTTTTTTTATTTGCTTAGCCTTTTTTTTGTAACTATCACCAATTCATTAAAATTTATCAAATAATCAAAAATGCTCTCCAAGTATAAGTAACCCGCAGGCTATCTGTCAGTCTCTCTCTCCGGGAGGCCTCCAGCTATATGTACCCTGCACTCTGGGCTGGTTTCTGGGCCTTCTCCAAGCTGTCAACATGAACTTCTTCAAACAAGCACCTTGGGATTTCTTAACGTTTCTCCTGTGCACACTCTTCTGTTTTCTGGATTCCATATGTTCTGACATAACCAGTGGGCTTCAATACCATTCTGACAATAACTTCCAGGAGTTAGAACAGACCCCACACGTTAAAGGGCACAATTTCTAACACACTGTTCTCACTTTGGACACCAGTCGTCAGGTCCTGGCATGATGAATTGTAAAATTTGGGTTTCCTTTTGGGGCAGACTCCTTAGAAATACATCTTTCATTTTTCCACCCCAGGTGGTATATCCCTAGGAGTTACATAGACAAGATGCGGATTTTACTTTTCACAATCTAGAATTACCCTTAATCACATTTTCATGTTTTCAGTATAGCCACCTCACACTCAGTTGTGCCTGGGGTCCCTGAGTCTGGATATCTTATAGGCCTGATGCTCACGGAGTAAATTTCTAAGTGTCTGGGATGATGAATGAAAAGTAGCCTGACCTTGGGTAGGACTGAGGATAGAATCTTACAGCTTTACATATGTAATGTTTAAAAAACTTCTGCTGTTATTTGAGGGATCTCACATCCTTTTCTTGAGAGGTCCTGGAGCTTTGAGCTTGACTTTTTCTGTGGCCAGGGGTTTGCAGCTGTTTAGCTGACTCTTCTGCAAGCAGTTCGATAATAGTTTTCTCTGCTATCTGACAGATCAGCTATCTCTGCCCATGCTGCCCTCTCTTTTTAAAAACTTTTTGATGTCTTCAATCTATTGACATCTTGTCATCTTCTTTTCGTGTTGTTTTTATCTACACTGCTTTTTATCTTTTTAAAAATCCTATTGCTATGGGTTGAGAAAGAAATAGAAATAAACTTACATTTAAACCCACTCATCTCATTGAAAGCCTCATGGTGATGAGTATGTATGTATTTAATTACTATTGTGTTTCCATATCATACTGGCACTCTCATGTATAGCTTAAGTTAATGGCTTTATTGCTTGTCACTTTGCTTTTCTATATACCACTGCTAAATATTCTGAAGTTACTGTTCTATCTAATTACTCAATATATTATTGTTTTTTATTTATAACTAGAACCCCATCTTATATCTGTGTTCTAATATCTTCAGAATATTTATTATGATGCCATACAAACTGAGTTATGTTGAAATAAAAATATTATATCATTTTAATTCTATGTACCTCTCACTCTCTAACCTATTTTTCCCAAACGTCCATAGGCTATTATTTTATGTTAAAACTATTTGATTGACTAATTAAAAAAAATATATAAATTTTCACTTCTTTTTTTGGGAACAATATGCAAGCTGGATATCATGTTCTTTGATCAATACGTTGTACACTTGGAACTAACATTGTTAGTGAAAGCAGAACTGCTTGGTTAAAGGATTTTGTGAGACCAGGGTTTTAAAAGTCACACAATATTGAAAAGTTCTGGTTCCTTTACTCCCCTCATATTGAGTAAGTAACTCTATAGTAATTGGAAACATTTCTTTGTAAATTAAGACATAGTAACTAATTAATGGGTTATGGTATACTCATCACCTTGGTACATAATACTATTGTTGCCTTTATTACCTGGTCATATAACAAAGCTGTGATTGTGGTTTGGAATGCAATGCTTCTACAAGCATGTTCGGTAAACAAAGACTGCTTCCGGACCCTTACTTCAAATGTAGGTGATCCATGTAAATAAATTATTTCCAGGGAAATCAATCCTGGATGTTCTAGAATCCATGATAAATGAATGGAACAGAAATGCAATCCCCATTTTCTTCATTTCTTAAAGGGTCACACTTAAGCAATAGCCATAAAACTGGGGTCAGTCTTGTGGGTGGTGGTCTAGATAAAATGTATACATATATCATATATAGTAATTTCTAGACCACAGCTGAAGTTCTTCCTGTTTTTGAAACTTTTTTTTCCTAAATCATCTTATCATCATTCTATTGGTTACATGTTGAGTTGGTCTATTGATCATAAATTTTAAGTATTTTAATTTTACTGTGTTCAGACATGACATGCAAAGTACTCCTTTCATAGTCCTTAATACATTGTGAAGTTCCTGAAACTTTCACTTCTTTAATAAAACTGTAGGTCATTTTAAAGTTAAGTTTGTTTTTTAGGGTTTTTTGCAGTTTTTGGCCGGGGCTGGGTTTGAACCCTCCACCTGCGGCATATGGGGCCCAGGCCTACTCCTTTGAGCCACAGGCACCGCCCTGTAGTTAAGTTTTAAACTCAGGGTAAATATGTACTCCTCCTTTTCTTCCCTATCATGGATTTGAGGGCATATCTGCTTGCAGTAAAGGGAAAAAACACAGTCAACTATGATAAATGCTTCTCTAACATCCTTCAGCTATTACCATTGTAGTCACACACACACACACACTCAAGAAATACCTGTGTTCCTGGGTGTTTCCCAGGGCTTGTGACCTATTTGAATGTTTGTAACACTTCATCCGAAATGCCAAGTTCCTCTTCTATAGGTCTTGAGGGAAGTGTACTAGAGCTAGAATTGTGCTTTTTCACAAGAATGTTATAACTGCTTCCTGGCACTATCTTTGGACCCAGGTGTCCCCCACCAGTTTCAAGTCCTTTCAAAACCATAGACTAGGGCTCCGGCCCCATATACTGAGGGTGGTGGGTTCAAATCCGGCCCTGGCCAAACTGCAACAAAAGAATAGCCGGGCATTGTGGCAGACACCGATAGTCCCAGGTCCTCGCAAGGCTAAGGCAACAGAATTGCCTAAGCCCAGGAGCTGGAGGTTGCTGTGAGCTGTAATGCTGTCACACTCTACTGAGGGTGATAAAGTGAGACTCTGTCTCTACAAAAAAATAAAAATAAATAAAAGACAAAAAAAACATAGACTAGAAATGGATACTGATTGTAATGTGTCCCTATTGCCTCAAAATTCAGGGACTGGGCATCAAGCCTTCCTAAGATCTACTTCCTTGTGCCCAAAGTCATTTCAGTTGTGGCACCAGGACGGACCTCAGGATCCTACAGCTCCTGCATAATCCGCCCAGGAAGGAAGTGGCCATCTTTCCTTCTCAATCACTGGTTGTGGTAAAGCCAGAGCTTCCTGCTGTGAAACATGCCTTGGGGACAGGAGAAATTAGTGCTCACTTTAGCCAGAAGAAAATTGTTTTCTTTCCACTAACACTTATTTCATAAAGTTGGCAGCTTTTACACTTAGGTTGAAAAATTCTCTCATCCTTGTAATTTCCTCCCTTTAAATCAGCCACAGAGTGGGGTGTGGAGTGGTGGTGACAATGTTAAAATAAGTTCGATGATTTTAATAAATCTTATTTTATTGACCCTCTTAACCCCTCAGAGATTATGTCTAGTCCAATTATTTTTTTGTTTTCTTTAAGTGTGGGATAATTACATTTTTGATCTCCATCTTTGAGCATTAGTCAAAAATAATTCTATAATTTTAGTTTTTACTGTTAATAAACATCGGTGTCATTTTAGAGAGTATCTAAATCAGAAGTCAGCACACTACGGCCCATACACCAAATCTGCTTGCCAATTGCTTTGGTCAATAAAGTTTTATTGGAACACAGATGTTTTTATAATGCCTACAGCTGCCTTTGCGCTACAATCACAAAGTTGAATACGTGTGACAGTGACTGTATGTCCTACAAGGCCACTATGTGTATTTTCTGAACCTCTATGAAAGAATTCCCTGATGCCTGATCTAAATCATTTTGGCTTGTATGTACTTTAGTTTACAACTATCATCATTTTCACAATTTAATCCAGCATAAAAGGGTTTTATTCAGAATAAGTATACATGTATGTACCCATGTGTTAGGGTTGGGATTTGTGTTGGTAATTTCACCAAAAATCATTTATATACTTTTACAGTTAAGAAAGGATAAGGAAAAGAAGAAAACAATATAAGATCAGCATTTGGGAGCTAAGTATAGACAGATAACACTGAGGATATGATGATAAGAATAAAATTACTTGGAGAAATCACAGCTGTTTGAGATGATTTCAATTGAACATTTTCTCTTAATCCTAAAAAGGTTTTGATATCTGTGTCTATGTAGAAACTTGATGGATACCTAGAAAATTGATTACAAGAAAACATAATACCTACCCGAGTGCCACACTCATCTCAAATTGCACACATAACACCAATATAGCAGGTTCACATTTATTTTTAAAATCATGAAAGTAGGCTCAGCACCCGTAGGTCAGTGAGTAGGGTGCTGGCCACATACACTGAAGGTGGTGGGTTTGAGCCTTGTCTGGGCCTGCCAAACAACAATGACAACTACAACCAAAAAATAGCCAGGCATTGTGGCAGGCACCTGTAAGTCCCAGCTACTTGGGAGGCTGAGGCACGATAATCACTTAAGCTCAAGAGTTTGAGGTTACTGTGAGCTGTGACTCCACAGCACTCTACCGAGGGTCGCATAGTGAGACTCTGTCTCAAAAAAAAAAAATCATGAAAGTAATCTTTGTTCAAGTGTCATCTAATCATTATGCTAAAGATAAATAACCAATTCCAAATATGAAACCTGAATTCAAAAGTTTTGAAATGAAATATATACTCTTCTTCACCAAGAAAACAGACCAAATTGATAGTTTGATAAAATAATGTTATGATATATGGTTTAATAATGACCTTTATGGAGAACATATTAAGAATCAGAAGCAGAACTGAAGCGCAACATATGCAGAGTTAAATAGAATTTAGTGGAATTTCTAAATTTCTAAATTCACCATAAAGAACTGTGAATCATGTTCTTGAGTATGAGTCTTAGGAATCTCTATTAAAATCCAAGAACATGCATCTAAGTGGAAGGGGAATTATTGAAATTTCAATCAGATCTCGATATAGATCTAGACAGTGGGGACCATGTGGTGATCACTGACCCTTCGCAGTGTCCTTCAAGTACTCATTTCACTAACCCTCAATTCTTGTCTGTATTATTGCTAAGATTCTACCTCTAGTTTACAATTTGTTTTTACCCTGAGTCTTCAGATCTCCCTTCCCTTTTAGAAATATTATTCTGTTATGATCTAAAGACTCAGTGGCTGAAATCTGCTTCTAATACTCAGATACTCACATCATCAAACTCTTCTCTGTACCCTCAACACTGAATTATAATTTGTCTATATCAGACACTCAATAAGTATTTAATAAATGCACAAAACTGACTTTGTTGTTGAAGTAAGGCTTATGAATGCCTATAATTCTGGTTTATCATAGTTAGCCAATGTAAACATCACTCTAGTGGCTATCATTAAAATAATACAAACCCTTTTCTGCCATGAAGATGAAGCTGCTTTGAGGTATTGAGAGGTTCACCTAGGAGCCGGCTCCTCGGGACCTACCAGCCTGTACTGTCTTATCCTAGCATATGAGCTTATTCTAGCTTCAATTCTGTACTTTTCCGCTTCCCATGTTTCCATGGGAACCATCATGGCCTGAGGCTTTTTCTGGAAATACAACATATTATACCTGACACGTTCTTCAATATTTTATAAGCTAGATCTAAAAATGAGACATTGTCACATAGTGTTGGGAATGAGAACAGCTGAAATCATGTAGACTTGTGCTGGAGTGCTGACTGTGTGACTGTCAGCAGCTTACATAATTTCTAAAGTCATGCCTTCCTATCTGTAAAGTAAAAATAGGAAACCCATGTAGCTTTTGTAGTAAGAGTTGGAAAGTCAAAGGACATTTGTGCATAAAACATTTTTCTCAGTGTGTTATCCACAGTTCATATGCAATATGTCTAGTTTTTTCCTACTCCTATTAAAAAAGCAGCTTAAGTTCAGGAAGGTCAATTTCATTAGATTGGCAGTTTGTGTTTTGAGAGTTGCAAAAAGAAACTCATATATTTAGAAGTTTTTTGAATATGCAGGAAATTCTTCTAAGAATTGAAAAGAAAAATTAACACCAATTTTTTGGTGAAAAGCTTTATTCTTGGATTTAATGATATGTTTTGGAGAAAAGCCACAGGTTAATGAAGACCATTATAACTAGCGGGGGGCTACTTGGAGATACTAGCAGTTCTGGCTAATTTTACCTAGGAGAAGTTCAGAGGATTTGTTTATGTTCTTAGCTACAGTTAACAAAATCCACATTCATTAAAGTAGTAAGAACATCAATTCAAAGGTACTGAGTCTGTTATAGCATTTTAGTAAGGTTAAAATCAGGCTTAGAGGTAAATGGTGTTGGTTCACCAAAGAAGAGAATGTTAACACCATAGCTTAGAACAGTGGTTCTCAACCTTCCTAATGCTGTGACCCTTTAATACAGTTCCTCATGTTGTGGTCATCCCCAACCATAAAATTATTTTCATTGCTATTTTATAACTGTAATTTTGCTACTGTTATGAATTGTAATGGAAATATCTGATACGCAGGATGGTCTTAGGTGACCTCTGCGAAAGGGTCGTTGGACCCCGAAAGGGGTCACAACTCACAGGCTGAGAACTGCTGGCTTAGAATTTCAGGAATTCATTAAACAGAAATGGACTATTGAAATATCCTGGATGATAAAAACAGTATAAGTATCCATGTGAGAAGAGTTTGCAGTAGGAGATCCTTAAGGTGGAACTGGAGTGTAAATCAAAGATATTTTACATGGCCTATAGACTTGGGGACTTTCAAGGTTCTCCAAACCAGGCATCAGCTCGTTGATGAGCTCATAGTCAGGGGAAATTAGGTAAGTCTCCCTAACATCTTGTTGGCCTTTGGAAAGAGCAATACTAGCTCTTGTCTTCATACTCTTTGTACCCAAACTCTGAAGTGTATCAGTAAATAAGTGGAGACAGAGACAGGTGAGATTATCTTCTTTACACATTCAAGGCCAATGGGGAAATGTTTTAAATGTGCACATCAGTAGACTTCCTACTGCTATAGTCCTCTTTTTAACACATGCAAACGATGGCGTGGCTGAGAAGTCCCAGGTCTCTTCTGATGGGGCAAATCTCATCATCGGAGAAAGCACCCCTTTGTAAAGAAGATGATCTAGAGGGGTGGGGAAAGGAAGAGCAGAGCGAGGGAAGGAGCGAGGGGGGTGGGGTCTTGGGGCCTTGGTGTGTGCCACACCTTTTGGGGGCAAAACTCGATTGTAAGAAGGACTTTACCCAAAAAATGCAACTAGGGTAACATGGTTTCTTGTACCCTCAATGAATCCCC
>CAUYRH010159192.1:0-10421 GCA_963574655.1 Perodicticus potto | reverse complement strand
CCTGGAGAATCTTCTTAAAATGGCCACTATGGTCTTTTATAACTGAGACCTGGAGAGAAAGGAGGAAAAAAAGAGAAAGGAACAGAAAAGAATAACAGCTCTAGTAATGGTACTCCATCAAACGAGCAACTTTCAGGGGCAGAGCGAAACCAGAGGAGCTAAAAACAAGTGCTTCCAATGTAGTCAGACTGGCCACTTCAGAAAAGACCGCCCCCAGCAGCACCACTGGCTGGGCAAGCCACCTGGCCCCTGTCCAGAATGCAAGGGTGACCACTGGAGGGTGGCCTGTCCCCAGAGGCAAAGGCCTCCTGGGGCAGTGACCCCATCGGAGCCCAAACCGGACTGAGAGTGCCCAGGGCAAATTCTCATGGCTCCAGCTTGTGTCATCACCCCTCAAGAGCCCCAGGTTTGCCTTATAGCGGAGCGCCAGGAGAGAAAATTTCTTTTGGACAATGGAGCAACCTTTCCTGTACTTCTCTCTAGCCTTGGTCTTTTATCCCCCAAATCCATAACTATACAGGGGGTGTCTGGAAAGCCAGTTACCAAATTTTTCTCCCAGCCTTTAAGCTGCAACTGGAATGACTTGCTGTTCTCTCATGCCTCCCTAATCATCCCTGAAAGTCCTGCTCCCCGTTTGGGGAGGGACATACTAACTAGAACAGGAACTTTTCCCTCCTAGAGATCTAGTCATGATCAAAACTCTTCCCTCTAATTCACCTTCCCTAACCCCAGCTTGGGAAGTCCCCTTTCCTGTTATCTTGTCTTCTTCTACAGTTGTTGAAGTTATAGGAGTCGATTCCTGCATACATCATTCACGAGTAAAATCCTGGAACCCTCCATGTTCAACGGAGGTAGACAATGAAGACAGCCAACCACAGACCACCTACACTTGAGCCAAAAGAAAGTTTGAAGTTATTATTCAGGAAACAGCAAAAAAAAATCCTAATATGGTTTTCTTTTAGCATCACTGAATAAGTGCTTCTGACCTGATGCTGCTCTACCTTTGCCTATTACTGATTATACTAATCCAGATTTGTGTTTTCCAGAAATGTCATCAAGCCACACGCAATAAAGATGAGTCCAGTCCATGAACCCCTGTATCACTCTCCCGCCAGAGAAACCCTAACTGCCCCCTTCTATCATCGCCTGATTCAGTCAGCAGGAAGCGGTTAGATCGAGTCTTCGCCCCTTTCCCCTAACAGTAGTTAGGGTTTCTACTCTGAGAGGGAGAACTGATGCGAGACATTTGGCGCCCTGGCCAGCTTAGCGGAGCTGGTGGACCTGCCGCCTCCTCCTTGGCGGTGTGGGTTCTGCGGCAGCCAGCTGAAGAACCAGCGGGCTCAATGACTGGCAAGGAAGGGGACCTCCAACCCCCACCGGAGGCTCCAATAGCCAAAAAGGCTGGACAACTGCCGAGGAGACACCTGTGCCTTGGTGTCTCCTTCACTTTGCACTTGGGACTAAATGTGGAACCCCCATTTCCTATGCCTATGTCAGTTTCATGTGAATTTCCTGGGCCTCAATTCCATGAATGGACTGTGTCCATTCACTGATGCATTCATTCACTTTGCCCCGGAGGGGACTGTGTTCGTTCATTGATACATTCATTCACCTTGCAAAAAAAATAAATAAATAAACAAATAAATAAATTGTGTTGAAGCTCTTTCCACTAAATAGAAGTCAAAGTTTAGCCTCACTCTGTCACTTCTCTTCTATAGAATTTCTTAAAAGAAAATGTTCTCTACCCAGAAGAAAAAAATCATTTTACCACAAAGACATTTGCACCAGAATGTTTATGATGTCCAATTCACAACTGCCAAGACATGGAATCAACCCAAGTTCCCATCAACCCAGCAATGGATTAACAAGCTGTGGTATACGTATTGCATGGAATACTATTCAGCCATAAAAAAGATGGAGACTTTAATACATCTTTTGTGTTTACCTGGATGGAGATGAAACATGTTCTTCTAAGTAAAGTATTACAAAAATGGAAAAGCAAGTATCCAATGTACTCAATTCTAACACAAGAGCAACAGATAAACAACCACATACCCAAATGAGAGAAAAACAGAATTAAGTCAAGTGGGGGAGGGGAAAGAGAGAGAGGAGAAGGGAAAGGACTTGGTAATCTCTTACAAATGTACATAATACAAGGATGCACACTCCTCGGTGAAGAGCTCAACTACAACTTGAACTTTCCCTTAAAAATGCAAACAATGTAGTCTAATCTTTTGTGCCTTCAAATAATCTGAAATATAAATAAATTTTAAAAAATATGTTCTTATTTCTTCATCATCTTCCATTGATTTCTCACCTGGCTTTGGTTTCCATAATCCCACCTCCAAGTATCTCTACTGGATACAGGTATTTCCATATGTCTTCTTTTTTTAACTCCCAGCACTTTTTAACTCAGATGTTCATTCCCTGCTTCTTGCCCTTGGTTTCCATGAAATAGTACTCACCTGGTTTTTCTTCTACTTCTTTTGACACTTTTTCTGTTTATTTTCTGGACTCATTCTCTTCTACCTCACCGGTGAAGGTTGGGTGTTCTCAGGGTTAGGTCACAAGCTCTTTTCTCAACTGTCTCAAGTTTTTCTCCCTGGACATTCTCACCTACACCGTGACTTCAGTTGTCATCTATATGCAGACAGCACGCACATTTATATGCAGCCTCAGCTCTCCTCTGGGTTTCAGACTTGTAGTTTGTATCTCGTCTTGGAAGGCTGAAAGTCCCTGGAAACCAATATGTCCAGAATTGAAATTAAGCCCTCCCTGATAGTCTCCCAGCATGCTGCTCCATCACATAATTTGCTTCCCCTTTTTCTGAGTCAGTGAATGGCACGGTCAGACATCCAATTACAAAAGCCAGGAAGCTAAGTCGCCAGGAACCTGACATAATGTCTTCTTCTCCTTTATCTCCCGTATTTAACACATCTCTGTGTGCTGTTGATTTTACCTCCTAAATAACTGACCAACCTATCCATTTGTCTCTAGTCCCACGGCCTTCACTCTGATTCAAGAGACTGTCACCCACTCCTGCTGTAGTTATTGCTACAGCTGCCAAACATTCCCGGGTCTACCCTTCTTCCTCAGCAATCTGGCTGCCACCCTGTAGCCACAGCAAATTTTTTTAATTCAAATTTCTCTCTCTTTCTTTTGTTGAATATCCCTAACTGCTATCCTCATCTCGCCAATACTATTAGACCAGACAGAGACATAGCTCTTTTATGGATTCTGGGTTCTGCAGGTCTACTGCTCCCCCAATTTCCAGTTTCATTCTGCATAATCTTCCCCCAATTTCTGTTTCAGCCACACTGGCCTCTCAGTGACAATGATACCCCTTGATGCTCCTGCCCAAGAGTATTTGCCTGCAGGACTCTCTGTGTGAGCTCATTTATCTTCTTCTGTTCAACTCTATCTTTCCCCCCTATATCCTCCAATTCTTGGCACAATCATCATCTCCTGATGTTTCCTTGCCATTTTTCCATTTATTTGATACTTATCACTTGTGTTTATGCTACTCGGTTAGATTTTGAGAGTCATAAGGGAATGGAATGTCATTTGTTACTTATTCTCATCCCCTCATATCTATCACCAGGAATCACTGAGTCATTTTGTCGCACATAATGCATGAAACCCCTGGAGCTCTGCATCATGACAGCTGGAATTATTTTTCTCCCATGGAGGATATTTCAAATAAATACTTTGGAATAAATTATTAGATGAGGTCAAATCAATGATATTTAATGTCAATTAGGCATATGTATGATAAGAGAAAGCAAAATGTGATTTTCAAGTTTCCCCTGTGGGTGATTTGATTGCTATTAATTCCTTTAACTAAAACAGAGACTACATAGAAATATAGGTTTAAGAGGAGGAGGTTGGGCTTATTTTTTGACATAATTTTTGCTATTTAAGTGCAGATCACTAGTCTTCAGTGGAGATCTGGGCTTGGGACTTTGATTTGGAATCATCAGCATGTGGATAGAATTTGCATTCATATATATGAATGAAATCTACTGAGTGTTGGGGGGTGGAATGAGTGCAGTAAGAAAAAAAAGGGTCAAAAAGAAGGGCTCAGGTAGCCATTTGAAGAACGAGAATGTGTTATCACAGAGGTCAGTCCAGGAATTTGCAAAGGAGAATATGATCAGCATTGTTAGCAACTTCAACTTCTAAGAGCAGTGGAGTGGGTCTTAGTCTTTCTACAGGAGACTCAGGAAAGAATGAAATAATTGACTAATGATAAATATAAGAATGCAAAGGATACTGAATGGCAAAAAAGGTCGGGGGAGGAGGGGCAAGTTGATAAAGTGGGGTCCTACTGAAGACTAGGGTATGTGAAGTCTGAGTAACAGGTGGGGATGGAATGAGAGAAGGTAAAGCGATTTTCAAAGGAAAGTTCAAGGAGTTTGTTCTTAATGATCTCAATTTTCCCAGTGAAATCGACCACTTATTCATCAGCTGAGGGAATGAGGGCAGGTGCCTGGTGGGGAGCCTGAAGACAAAGACAAGTCTGAGAGGCATCACTGCTGAAGGGGAGGAGGGAGGGAAGAGAGACAGCTTCTGCATGATAAAGGATTTTCAGTGATACCGAAAGCTCAGGGAAGACTGAATTCAAACACATGACTTGGATTTTATCCTTTACATTCCCAGGGCAGCAAAGGGAAAAACAGGTGATTGTATTAATCCAGACCTGGACATCATCACAGTCTGTGCAGAAAAAAGATTAAGGGATCAGGGGAGTTGAAAAACACATCTTGGAAATGATTGATGGAAGCACCCAGCTTGACAGGAAGGCAGTAAAGCTGGCAAGAAAAAGCAGGACTGGGAGGCTGGAGTTCCCCATGAGTTTATACTGGGGTAGTTTTGTTGGGATAGGGGAAGGGGGAATGAACCAATCAGACATTGAAAGACAATTGGAGGTGGTAGAAAAGAAATGGTCATGAGGAAATCAATAAAGATAGCATACTTTGACGTTAGACACATCTGTGTATGATTCTTGTCTCTTAGTTATTAGCTGTGTGAACTTGAAACTCAATTGCTTCATCTATAAAACAGAGATAATAATAGTTCTTATGTTAAAAGCTTGTAGTGAGAATTAAATGTGATAATGCACATAAAGCTTTTACCACAGTACAGTGCATGGTAAGTTCACTGGGAATAGGTGGATATTTATATTCTTATTTTTATGATCATCAAGATATGACCTCAAGCTGTGGCTGAGGCTGTGAGTGGTTGAAAATGTGCAGAAATGCAAAATTTTGGTGTAGAGAAGATTTGGAATTGAGACTGCAGGACGGGCCATTTTACATGGCTGTCTTGGTAGATAACAGTATCCTTGCTCTGCCTTCATTAGTGATGTGGATATCGTGGTTGTTGGCTGGAGATGGTGCTGTTGGCCGCCTCTGCTCTGCAAAAGGCACAAAGCAAAGGTAGCCCAAGGCTCTACGCAGTTGGGGCCTTCCTTCGGTTGGAAGTATGTGGACATTCAACTTCAGTTTTGTTTATTCATCGCAAAGCCTGGTATATCACAGCACTTCATTTGCATAAAAGGATGCCCAGGTTTTAGTAATGAGACATTTTTAATTGTTTGGTTTCTGCACATAAATGGGTTCTGAGTCAGCCAAATATGCTTGTAATTAGGATACAAACAGCAGAGGCCAGTAAGTAGCATTTCCTTTTGCTTATTTGAATAGTAGGCTTACTTGGAGTCAAGCCATATTGATTCTAAGTAAGCTTTATTCAATTAACATCCATGTGTGCATTCCACACTGTGAAGTCAGGGAGGACTCAGGAGGACTTGGGAAGGACTCTGGATGCTTACCAGGAGTGTCTGGTCACCAAGTGTCCTGCACAGGAGATTGAGAGATTCCAGCCCCTAAAAGATGGCATTCATGCTGCCCTTGCAGGCACCACCCACATCTGCACCTATGGGGCCCCTCTAGTCCTGTTGGCAAGTCAGTGAAGGCCACTTCTGGGTGTCCAACATAGCCCGAAAGGCTGGGGGAAAGAGTCATGGTTCTAGCTTAAGAGAAGAAAGGAAGATAGCCATTAGTAAGCATCTACTTTTTGGTAGCAGGTATGGTGTAAGTCATTACTGAGAGCAAATCATTTAATTATTCATCCCTCTTACAGCAATGAAAACTAGACTCAAAGAAGTAAAAACGCCTTGCCTAAAATCACACAAAGTGATAGGAAGCCAGCTTGTTAAGGATTATAAGGCTCCCGCACTCCATGGATGGCTCGTGTGTTGTGCTCCGGTTTTTTTGTGTGTGTGTGTTCTTTCATTTGTTTTGCTCAGGAATTGTTGGAAAGTTTGAACAAATTATATAAACTTTTATGTACTTATAGTTTAAGAGATCACCTATGTGTGGAATATCAAGGGCCAAGGTGGGATTCTAGCATGTCAGAACAAAGCACTCATAGGCCCTTGACCTATCAGCATGCAGTGATATACATATTATTTATATTAGGGCTGATAGTTTCCCCTGGGCTTGAAACCCTCCAATGCAGATGAATACAAGTGAGATCATGTTGAATTTATCTTTTTTTGTCCAGGTTCATCCACATTGTCACAGATGACAGGATTCCCTTTCTTTTTAATGCTGAATAGTGTTCTGTTGTATAGAGTGTGTGTGTGGGGGTGTATACACCACATTTTCTTTCCTCATTTATACCTTAATAAGACTGAGGAAAAAATTGAGAACATCAAAGAGTAAGGTCTATCAAAATCTAACAGGAGATTGCTACATGGCAGGGGAAGTAGCCGTTTATCTCTTTGGCTTTAACAAACCAAAATTAAATGAGGAGATAGCTGATGACTAGCAAGGCACAGGGATGGTATCAAGGTGGATGTGTCAGGGTAGCAGAGATAACTGTCTGGGAAGAATGAGAATTTTATTGGGATAACTGGTAGAGTCAGTGAGATGACCCCTTACCAATAAATAAATAAATAAATAAGGAATGATACATCGTTAAGTCCAGATGCGAGAATTTAGGGTGAACAGCCATCCCACTTTGCCCAGGACTGTCCTGGCTTTAGTGCTAAAAGTCCTACTTCTGGGGAATGTTTTGGGATGGAATGGGTTGGGTGAGAATGAGTCATCACTGCTTATTTCATGAAAGGCTCATGGCAAGGGTGAGGAGAGAGGGCAGGGCAACTTAGTGCTCATCCCTGCAGTCAATTTGTTCTTCCAGCCAATGTCCTTAAGTGTGATGCAGGCAGAGGGATTTCTTTCTTATGTGGTAGCTGTGAGGCCAGGGATGCAATGAGCCTTGAAGGAAAGGGAACTAAAATCACAGAGCATTTCTCCTGAACTTGTTTGCCCTATGGTATCTCCTTTCATACTCACTTGCATTACCATTTTCCTTGTTTTAGAAATAATAAAAAATAAGTTATTGTGACATTAGATCATTTATCCCAGGTTATATGGCTGGAAGGCAGTGGAGTCACATTTGGAAACCAGATAATGGGGACAAAGAACCTCTTTGCCAGTGGGGTTGTCCATCCCAGTGAGTCCCTCCTGCCTGTAAGAATGGCTGGGATGACATTACTCTGGTTTGAAGTGTCTGGGATAGAGGGTGCTGAATAATTCCCGGAAGAGCTAACCTTTTTTACCTGACATTTTTGTTTTTGTTTTAAGAAGGAAAGTAACAGCTTTGAATTTCTCTTAAGGAGGGAATTGACCACTCCAAGCAAATAAGGCAAAGATGACATGAAATAGGGTCTTCTGCAGTCATCCCAAGAGTGCCTGCCAGGGATTATTTTGGCTTTGACAGAGAATAATCAGCCCAGAAAGGAGAAGGTGCCCTTGGGCATGAAATCTGTTTTTACAGAAGTTAGTTGGCAAGGATTTACTGAGGAGGGAATAGACACACCTTAGTAGCCACAGCAACCTAGAGCCCACATGTTCTCGTGGGGAAATTAGGCATTTCTAACAAGGAAAGGCCCTTTCTGGAATCAGCTCCATGGCAACTGAAAAGCCCCAGGGGAGAATCCCAGGTAATGGCTTTTGGAACTTCACAGAGCCTGGAGTTGCCCTTGTGCCTGTGATGAAGCAGCTTCCAGCCAGAACGTCCTTGATGCCCAGCATTCCGGCTTTATACAGGACACCTCAAAAAGGACAAATGACCTGCAAATGCTGGTTTTTAAAGTGATACAATTTTCTAATTCTTATTCATTAGCTTTCTATTTCGCCAAGCATAGAAATTATAGGAAATAGGGGAAATATTTATTTATAAAAATGTCAACTAGAATTAGAAAATCACCAATGTGCAATATAAAAACTTACTCAATGAATAGTAGCCATGGACAAAAAACTTTGGGTGAAATGTTTTGGGGGGAAAAAAGGATTTACACAGTGACAAATATTGTTTCTCAGTTACTTACTAATTACAAAGGGAAAACTATTTTCTTAACATGAAGAGATGGTGATAACCACACTAACCAAACGATCAAAACTGTTGATCATATCATTTATAGTGGAACATCACTGCATTTGCCTCCTGATGAGACATTATTTGGGGTTAGACTATCATCTATAAGGTATTCTTTGCAAAGATCTTTAATTTTATTCCAGCCCATTGCTAGTTCTAAGGGTCAGTTGAATTGAAATTCAGAAACAGAGGCACACTTTAAACACCATCAGTAAGCAATCAGAAAAATTCAGATCATAGAAAATGAGTAAGAAAACTGGTGACCCGACTCTTTAAAAAGGAAGCAAATGATTAGGGCGGCACCTGTGGCTCAAGGAGTAGGGCTCCAGCCGCATATACCGGGGATGGTGGGTTCAAGCCTGGCCCTGGCCAAAACTGCAAAAAAAAAAAAAAAAAGAGAAACAAATAATCAAAGAAAAAGTGGGAGTACTATCCTAGATTAAGAGAGACTGAAAAACAGAAAGGAAACAAACTCATTGGAATGTATGCATGCTGATGGACCACGGAAATGGAATAAAAATTAAATAAGCAAGCGAAGGTAAACAAATAAATCCCCTATTCTAAAGGCAATAGGTAAATTTGAATATAGAATGGATGTTAGATTGTATCATGAGATTATTAAAGGGGTGTTAATAAGGACATATTAAATTGCAGAAGGTCCTTATTCAGAGGAAATATATGAAGCATTTATGAGTGAAGTATCAGTATGTTCGAAACATATTTAAAAATGTCTTTGTAAAGAAATGAAATGAAATGAATTTTTAAAAGAGTAACTATTAATACTCTTTCACAATTTCTAGATGTTTGAAAACTTGAAAAACAAAACTTGGTAAAATTCTGCTTCTGCTATAATAGATCAATTGGTGTCAGATAATTGCTCTTGCAGTAAATGAATATGAGAATAAAGAACTGTGAAGAAGTATTTGAGGCAAAGCTTCTAGATAATGGAATCACATTGCAACACAGCAGTGTGCTTTCTGAGATATGTGGGAACACATGAGGTAAGCCCTGTGATTGCTCTCGTGTTTTGCCTGGGGACATTCTGTGCTGCCGAGAGGGAGAGAGAGACCAAAGGAAGTTCAGTGGCTGAGAGGAACTGGGAGGTCAGAGGTTCTGAAAGGCTGCTGAGGTAACTTAGAAAGAGCCCTGCAGGGTGCTAGAGAAAAGGGAGCTGTGTGGAGAAAGAACTTCAAAACGTCTGCAGCAGATTTGACTTGTAACTTTGCAATATGCTCCATAAAATAATAATAATAATAATAATAATAATAATAATAATAATAATAAAACCAGCTGTAGTTCAGTGATAACTCAAAAAAATAAAAAAATCTGCAGCAGGCCTCTCAAAGCTTTGGCTAAATAGTAAGTGGTCGATATGCAGAAACTCAGCCAGGTAGACATAAGCTGCTGAAAAACTGGATTGAATAGAAACTTCAGAGGCTGCAAAATGGCCAGTCATAGGTGGTTCAAACAGCTAAGAGTGAAGAGACCTTATTGAAATCTTGGGCTTTCAGTTGATCACTTAACCCTGATGACAGCTTCTTAGGAGCAGGATAAATGCACCATAAATTATTGTTGTCAAGCTTTGAGTCAAGGAGAAGGAGAGAGAATCTGTAAAGCATCTAGAGAAAAAATGAATATTTCTCCCAGGGGAGCAATAATTTGAATGGCAGCTGACATGTGAGAAGAAACAATGGAGACCAGAAGATAGTAGAACACTATCTTTAAAGTTCTAGCAAGTACACGTGGGTCACGTACACACACAGAGAGTATATAAGCAGAAAACTATTCTTGATAAGAAGAGCATAAAAATATTGTCACAGAGAGAAATTGAGATAATCTTTTTTTTTTTTTTATTGTTGGGGATTCATTGAGGGTATAAGAAACCATGTTACACTAGTTGCATTTGTTGGGTAAAGTCCCTCTTACAATCGAGTTTTGCCCCCAAAAGGTGTGGCACACACCAAGGCCCCAAGACCCCA
>CAUYRH010159191.1:0-17926 GCA_963574655.1 Perodicticus potto | reverse complement strand
CTGCCTCTGCCTCCCAAGTAGCTGGGACTACAGGAGTCCGCCACAACGCCCGGCCATTTTTTGGTTGCAGCCTTCATTGTTGTTTGGCGGGCCCGGGCCGGATTCGAACCCGCCAGCTCAGGTGTACATGGCTGGCGCCTTAGCCCGTTGAACCACAGGCGCCGAGCCCCCACTTGGTTCTTTAGCTATGTTCTCAAGTAGTTAAAATCTAGAAATGAAGAGTAGTGATTAGGTAAGACCCTCTAACTTCTACTGCCAAAGTCACTTGTATCCTGGATTCAATTAGTGGCTCCCCCAAAATTTATATCCACCCAGAACCTGTGAACATGGCCCTGCTTAGAAATAATAAGGGTCTTTGCAGATATAATCAGTAATATGAGGTCATATTAGATTAGGGTGGGCCCTGAATCCAATGACTGATGTCCTCATACAATAAGACTGTGTGAAGACACAGTGATTCATAGAGGGAAGGGGCCGTGTGCCCAAGGCAGAGAGGGGAGTGATGCAGCCAGAAGCTTAGGAACACTTCAAGCCACCAGCAGCCTGAAGAGGCAAGGGAAAATTCTCTTCTGAGCCTTCTGATGGAGCACCTATCACCTTGATTTCAGATTTTCAGCCTCTAGAACTATGAGAGAAGACATTATTATCATTTTAAGACATCCAGTTTGTGGTAATTTGTTACAGCACCCTCGGGAAACCGATAAACCGAGTAGGCAGGAGAATCAGGACTCAGACTCAAGTTCATCTATCGCAGAGCCTATGCCCTGGACCCCAATACCCAGGTGGGCAAGCTCGGGTTGGTCTTTTTGCCTAAGCCTCTGTTTCCTCCTCTTTAATATGGCATCAGTTCCACTTCTCTTCTGGGGATGTGGAGGGGACTATAGAAATGGTATCTAGAATGTTCCTGGCAGACAGCATTCAGTATATATACATGGGCTGTAAGTCTTATCTGGCATAGAAGTCACAGAGTTGTGGATTTCATAGTTTATTCCAAGAATGATTTTAGAACGTAGCCAGAACCTCGTCCAAGACCACTTGTCTACTTGCAAAGGGCAAATCATGTCTTCCATACAATCAATGAGAAAGATTCTATCTCTACTTATTTTCCTGCTGTGATCTTCATGGGAAATGCTCCAAGAGAAAACACTCCAGAGGCCCTCAACCCTCTCCGCCTGCTGGCCATTCCTGACAAAGCCTCACTTTGTCACCCTTGGTAGAGTGCTGTGGTGTCATAGCTCACAGCAACCTCAAACTCCTGGGCTCAAGTGATCCACTTGCCTCAGCCCCCAGAGTAGCTGGGACTATAGGTACCCACTATAGAGGCCAGTTAATTTTAGAGATGGGGTCTCGTTCTAGCTCGGGTTGGTTTTGAACCCCTGAGCTCAGGCAATCCACCCTCCTTGGCCTCCCAAAGTGCTAGGATTACAGGTGTGAGGCACATGACAATGTATTTTTGAGGTTTTACCAAGTTGTAGCACGAATCAGTGCTTCATTTTCATTTTATGGCCGTGTAACATTCCATCATATAGCTAGGCTAAGTCATCTGCTTTTAAGACTGTTAGCCGAAGGACAAGGCACACCTGGCACCTTATAGGGTCCTAAAATTTTGATAGAAAACCCACAATCTCTCTAGCCCAGAGAATGACAGCTTAGAGTTTAGGGCAACTACTGACACAGAAGAATGAGGGGTAAATCCAGGAAAGAGAGCACTTAAGAGATAGATCCCCCGGCCAGATGCAGTGGCTCACGCTTGTAATCCTAGCATTCTGGAGGCCGAGGCAAGTGGATTGCCTGAGCTCAAGAGTTCAAGACCAGCCTAAGAAAGAGGGGAAATATATATATATATATGTGCGTGTGTGTGTGTGTGTGTGTGTGTGTGTGTGTGTGTATACACAAATATATACTAGCCAGGTGTCGTGGTGGGTGCCTGTAGGATTAGCTACTCAGGAAGCTGAGACAGGAGGATCACTTGAACCCAGGAGTTTGAGGTTGCTATGAGCTATGACTCTATGGCACTCTACCCAAGGTGACAGAGTAAGACTCTGTCTCAAGAGAACAAAAAAAGAGGCAGATTCCCAAGTTCTATGTATATCCTCAGCTTAAATCCCTAGCTGATTCCTAAGCTGGACACAAAAGCCTTTGTACTCCAGCCTGAGTAATAGAGGGAGAACACAGTTCATTTAAGAAATATTATGGCTTGGCACCTATGGCTCAACGGGCTAAGGCGCCAGCCACATACACCTGAGCTGGCGGGTTCAAATCCAGCCCGGACCCGCCAAACAACAATGACAGCTGCAACCAAAAAATGGCCGGGCGCTGTGGCGGGCTCCTGTAGTCCCAGCTACTTGGGAGGCGGAGGCAGGAGACTCGCTTGAGCCCAGGAATTGGAGGTTGCTATGAGCTGTGATGCCACAACACTCTATCCAGGGCAACAGCTTGAGGCTCTGTCTCAAAAAAAAAAAAAAAAAGAAAGAAATATTTCATTTATTGTGGGTTTTCTATCAAAGTCATGTCTGTGTGTGTGTTTCAGACTAGTCCAATGGAACCATGGGAGTGGAGAAGGAACAAAGGAATCTGTAACTCGTTATAAACACCGCAGCACTCGGTTCAGCAAATTATGTGTTGTACGCAAAGCCCTGTTCCAGGTTCTGCCAGGGTTAACGTTAATAAGCAATTAAATCTTGATGGAGCAAGAGCCAGGAAGGAAGTGAGGAGGAAGGTCACGGTGCTCAGCTGTGGCACTGCTTATTAGCGCCTCATTTGCTCCAGGGCCTCTGAACAAGTGGCAACCACCGCATAACTGGAGGCAGACGCTGTAACCCCACTCACCCCCAAGTTGGGCCTGGCATAGTGGTGGGCACACAGCAGACGTGCTGCATCAGACTGGCTCTGGTGTCCACTAAGGAAGGGCACCACAATGTCACCAGGACAGTGACCAGGCCTCTTGGAGGAGTAGTATGGGCAGGAGGCGGTGTGGCTCCTCGTAAGTGTACACAAGGGTCTGAGCACATCTCCCTGCAAACATTCATCCACCCACACACAGCCAGCTGTCCCCCCTTCCCACCTGCATGTTAGGCTCTGAGTTGCCCCTCTCCTTGTCTGAGCTCTTTACCATTCCAAGTTGCCCTGATTCACCTGTGCGCCGACCTCAGTGAGTGGAGCAACCAGCCTTGGCCTTGCCTTGCTTCTGCCCTTTTGCCCCCATATCCTATTGTAGCACTCCCAACAACCCCCTTTCTGGAAACAGAAGCTTCCAAGAAAACAACATCAGTTTTTTTGTTGTTTTTTTAGACAGTCTCACTCCATTGCCCGGGCTAGAGTCCCTGGTATCAGAAATCCTCTCCTTCGCTCATTGATTGCCCAGCTCACAGCAACCTCAGACTCCTGGGCTCAAGTGCTTCTCCTGCCTCAGCCTCTCAAGTAGCTGGGGCCACAGGTGCCTGACACAATGCCTGGTTCTTGCTCAGGCTGGTCTCAAACTCTTGAGCTCAAGGGATCCTCCCAGCTTGGCCCTCCAGAGTGCTAAGACCGCAAGCGAGAGGTACTGAGCATGGGCTCAACCTCAGGTTTGTCTGGGATTTTGCTTCTTTATACTTTGGAGGAACATCATTCCCTCCTACTGGGAACCATCCCGGGATCCCCTCTCTAAAGGGCCGGGGTCACATCTGGAAAAAGCTAAAGGCTGGACTGGGCAGGTTCCGAGAACTCATCTGACCAGGTCGTTAGGCCAGCTCAGCAGGTTAGGCCCCCAGGTCCCCAGGAGAAGGTGTCTGGCTGAGTGAACCCCTGGGCAGGGGCTCTATATCTGTCTTCACCCTAATCCTGCTGCCAACTCTGCTATTCCCGAAAGGTTCTGGGCTGCCAAGCACTGCCCCTTTGCTGGTCTGAGACAAATGTTGTAAAACAACAGTTGGTCGGAGAAATCCTCTCCTTCGCTCATTGATTTATTCTGCAAATGTTATTGAGCCTTCACTGTGCTCTTCTAGGTGTTGGTGACGCAGGCACCAGCAAAATAGGTGCTTTCCAGGCCCTTCTGCTTATATGTATATGGGGGAAGGGGCTGGTTTGCTTTTAACTGAAGAATAATTTATGCACAGTAAAATGCCAGCGTCCAGTGCAGGCTCACCCTCTGTGAAACCTTAGGAGAAGGTCTGGGAGTCCCCAGTGAGGAATTTCCCCCTTTCCTGCCTATCTTAGGCCCACCCAGACCTCCAAACCTTGAACTCATCCACGCGCGCCTGGAGCCTTTCCACCGCCTTCTCCAGCACGAGGTAGTGGTCCTTCATTATATCTACTTGGTGGCCCCAAACTTTCTCAAGCTCCTCCCCCTAAAAGCAGGAGACACAGATGTCCAAGGCCTCTGTTTCTGAGGTCTCCACCGCCAGAAAGAGGCCTGAGGCCGAGGAGAATAATGTACAAGACCAGTGTGTCTACAATCTGTCATCTTTTTTTCTTTTTTTGTAGAGACAGAGTCTCACTTTATCGCCCTTGGTAGAGTGCCGTGGCGTCACACAGCTCACAGCAACCTCCAACTCCTGGGCTTAGGCCATTCTCCTGCCTCAGCCTCCCGAGTAGCTGGGACTACAGGCGCCCGCCACAACGCCCGGCTATTTTTCTATTTTGCAGTTCCCCGAGGCCGAGTTTGAACCCACCACCTTCAGTATATGGGGCCGGAGCCCTACTCGATGAGCCGCAGGTGCTGCCCTACAATCTGTCATCTTAACAGCCCCCAGGACACTCGCCAGTAGGAGTCCCACAGCCCCGTCCCATCACAGCTTAGCTGCCCTCTGGCCCACTCACCCGCCCAGGCCTCCTTTGGCTATAGGACAAATCTGCGTCCTGGAGGGAGGGGATGAGGACTGCCATCAGCTAGCTTCAAGCCTTCATCTCCTCAAAAGCTCTTCTCTGCCTGGGACACTGACCTTTAGCCTGGACTTTTGGAGGTTGCAAATCTTCTCCTGCAATTCTTCCACCATGGTCCCCAGGCTGCAGGGGCTTGCCATATTCGCTGAAAGCAAAGGATGGGGTCTCTGCTGGAGGCAGGGACGGAAGGAGATGATTTCCCTGAGTTCCAGCTACTTCTGTCACAAGGCCCTGAGGCAGTGCCGCCCAAAAGAAATGTATAGTGGACTTGAGAGCCAGTGAAGTGATTTTTAATTTTCTAAATAATTTTAGAAAAATATATATATATATATTGAGATAGATTCTTGCTCTGTTGCCAAGGCTGGAGTACAGTGATGTCATCATAGCTCACTGCAGCCTTGTATTCCTAGGCTCAAGCAATCCTCCTGCCTCAGTCTCCCGACGAGGTGGGACCATAATATCAGCATCACCTGGGAACAGTTTAGAAATAAAAATTCTTGGGCCTTACCCAAGTCCAACTCCTCAGAAACTCTGGGTGAGGCCCAGAAGTCTGCTCTACCAAGCACCACAGAGACACAGGTGAGCTCAAGGCTGAGAACCACTATGAAGAATGCCCCCCATTCTCCCGGTGCGCCCATCATGGGCATGAAATGGGGGCAGAAATTGACCAGTCACATTGAAACCCAGAATGTGACCGTGCTTTTTTCTTTTTTTACATTTGAGACACAGTCTCGCTTTGGCACCCTTGGCAGAGTGCTGTGGCATCATAGCTCACAACAACCTCAGACTCTTGGGCTCAGGTGATCCTCTTGCCTCAGCCTCCTGAGTAGCTGGGACTGCAGGTGCCTGCCACAACACCCTGCTCATTTTTCTTTTTTTAGTAGAGGTGGGGTCTCGCTTTTGCTCAGGCTGGTCTTGAACTCCTGAGCTCAAGCAATCCACCCGCCTCAGCCTCCCAGAGTGCTAGGATTACAGGTGTGAGCCATCGTACCTGGCCTATGACTGTGGTCTTTCAAGATACGTATTTTTGCCTGGCAGTTGCTCCTTATCCCAAGCTGATCACTTCTTCCATTATCTGTTCAGTGCTGTTGGACACTCTGGCTGAGCTTAACTTAGCATTACGTTGTACAGTATTGTTTTATGGGCTATTGCAAAAGAGTTTTAAGATGTGTGTATGTGTGTGTATGGTATATATATGTGTGTATATATATATAGTGCGTGTGTGTGAGAGAGAGAAAGAGAGAGAGAGTGTTCCACTTTGTTACTCTCATAGAGTGCTATGGTATCATAGCTCACAGCAACCTCAACTGTTGGGCTCAATGATCCACTTGCCTCAGCCTCCTGAGTAGCTGGTACTACAAGCACCCATCACAATGCCCTGCTATTTTTTTTAGAGATGGGGGTCTCACTTTTTTTTTTTTTGAGACAGAGCCTCAAGCTGTCACCCTGGATAGAGTGCCATGGCATCACAGCTCAAAGCAATCTCCAATTCCTGGGCTCAAGCAAGTCTCTTGCCTCTGCCTCCCAAGTAGCTGGGACTACAGGCATCCGCCACAACACCCAGTGATTTTTGGGTTGCAGCCATCATTGTTGTTTGGTGGGTCCGGGCTGGATTCAGCCCGCCAGCTCAGGTGTACGTGGCTAGCGCCTTAGCCCATTGAGCCACAGGCGCCGAGCCTGGGGTCTCACTCTTGCTCAGGCTGGTCTTGAACTCCTGAGCTCAAGCAATCCACCCACCTCGGCCTCCCAGAGTGCTAAGATTTTAGGCATGAGTCACTGCACCCACCCTCAAGAATAATTTTGACACATGGTTTTTCTCAAGTGCCGAGTTGAGATCCTAACAGCCTCTCTTCCCTAAGATAAAACCTTACTGTACATTCACTATAAAAGGATAGACTATTAAGAGATTAAATGCTTACACCAAAGGTGAATGGTTAATGGGTGAATGTAGATTTTGTTGGGGAAGCCAAATGAAAGAGAGTAGGTGCTTCTTGAAGCCCAAAGGGAGGGCTTTAGCCCCTGCCGCCCTTCTGGGAACACACCAGGCCTACCTAGGAAAGTAATGCGCTCATTCAAGGCAGAAGACAGCTGGTCAAACTCTGCTTTCAGGGAGTCCTGTCTCGTTTGAATCTGGGGAACGTAGCTCAGGGAACGCTGGACAGCCTTCTTCTTGTCTTCAGGGCTCATGGCCTGCTTAGCATCGAGCACGGCCTGGGCTGTATCAGGAGTGATGCTGTCATCAGCGAAGGGCATGAAGTCTGAGGCCCCACGGGAAGCCCCGGCGCCCAAAAAATCTGCAAAGGCCCCTAAGCCTCCAGATGCAGCCAAAGTTGTTGCTTTGGTAGCCATTTGGGTGGCAGGGGCATCCTGGACCTGGTTGGCAGCAGTCTTGGCTGCCCGGGCTGCTGAGTTTGCAGCTGCTGCATAGGCGGCAGCGGCAGCTGCAGCGATGGTGGCAGCGGTTCTTATCCGCTGAAGGGTAGTCCGGGGATCCTTTCGCTGTGCTTCCTTGGGGGCCCCATCCTTTGAGGCTCTGTCTTTGAAGGCTCTGTCCTTGGGTGTCCTAACCTTTTGGGCTCTATATTTGGGGACTCCATCCTTGAGGACCACATCCTGGGGGACCCCATCCTTGGGGACCTCGTCCTCAGTTTCTTCCCCCTTTTCTTTGACAACTGAGAGCGGGTGGGCTGCTGGCCATTGAGACTGATACGGCTGCAGTGGACGAGGCCACGCAGAGCCTAACTCTGTGGCTGGTGGTGGACTCCGAAAGGGCAGGGGCTGAGTGGGCTGCAGGAGGCTTAAGTCCCAGAAAGGCCATGAGTCAGCCCTGCGTCCCTCTCTGAGACCTGGTGGCATCGGCCCCATTCGCCACGGTGGGGGGTGGGCATCTGGGGCAGGCCAAGGTCCCTGCATGAGCCCAGGTGTCATTCCTGGCCCCGGCACAGGCCCCAGTGGAGGCATGAGCTCAGGCTCCAGTGGAGGTGCAGGCCCAGGGGTGGGCCCAGGTGTGAGCTCAGGTGGGGGCTCAGGTGCAGGCCCAAGCTGGGGTGTGGGTCCAACTGCAGCCCCAAGCTGGGGCATGGTCCCAGGTGCAGCCCCAAGCTGGGGCGTGGTCCCAGGCTTGAGGGCCAGAGGCCGGCCTGGCTCCTGGGCACTGCTGAGTGAAGCTTCCTGGGCAGACACCTCCTCTGGGATGTCATAATCCCAGATGGTCTGCAGGAGGTGGGGGGTTTGGACGGGCTCTGAGACCTGGCCAAGATGAGCAGCATAGAGGTACTCGAGGGTCTGTCCCAGGGCAGCGCCTGGGAGCTGCTCTGCGCCTGGCCACAGACCAGACGGTTCCAGCTGGGGTGCCTCGGTTTCCTGGAGAGGAAAGGGCTGAGAGGGCTGGGCCAACTTCTTACCCCCTCCCCACTTGTGGTCACCCGCCTTCTCCCCAGCCGCCACCCTCCTGCCATCTTCCCAAACCCTAGGTTGCTCTTCTTCCTCCTTCACTCACTGAGGTGAACATGGCCTCATGAAGGCCACTCCAGAGCACCATGTCGTCAGGTTTGGGGATGGTTCGAAACTTTTTCTGGAGAGAAACCTGGAGGATGAGGGTGGGGAAGGAAGGGCATGAGCCTGGAGGGCACAGCGCCCTCAGGTGGCTCCCCATCCACACTGAACCCACATCTGCGGAGAAACCTTTCCAGTCCTTGTTCTCCTCCTCACCCCTCCCCCACACGCAATGCCCAGGACACTGGCGGTGGGGGTAGGAAGAAGGACAGAGGCCAGGGCCCTCACCACATCTCGCTGCGCTGAGCTTATCTTCCTGTTCTGCATTCTCAATTCATCATAGATGATATCCAATTTTTCTGGTTGCACCTGTCGAATAAGACAGCTCTGTCAGTCAGGGGTGCAGGTTCTGGTCCCAGCCCTGCCTTTTCCCACCGTTCCAGATGACTAAAAGCATGAGAAGGAAGAACAAATTCCACAGCCAGTGCTTCCCAGGGTGCGGGGAAGGGTTCCACAGAAAAATAAGTCTGGGAGATGCTGGGTTTAAAAGCATTCGGCAGGTTCTTATATTGCAGGATTTTTCAGGGCCTTGAATGGGAAAAAGCACATTAAGAATCTCCTAGAGCCGGGCGGCGGCTGTGGCTCAAAGGAGTAGGGCACCGGCCCCATATGCCGAGGGTGGTGGGTTCGAGCCCAGCCCTGGCCAAAAACTGCAACAACAACAAAAATAATAAAATAATAAAAAAAAAAAAAAGAAAAGAAAAAGAATCTCCAAGAGCTGGGTTCATGCCTATAATCCTGGCTATGTGGTAGGTGTTGGTGTGAGGATCATGTGAGCCCAGGAGTTGGAGACCAGCCTGGGCAACACAGCAAAAACCTGACTTTAAAAATATGAAAGAAAAAATTGGTTGGACATGGTGGCATGTGTCTGTGGTCCCAGCTACTCAGAGGCTAAGGCAAGAAGGTCACTTGAGCCCCTTAATTTGAGGTTACAGTGAGCTGTAATCAGGCCATTGTACTCTAGCCTGGTTGACAAAGAAAGTGAGAATCTGTCTTTTTTTTTTTTTTTTTTGAGAAGGAGTCTCACTCTGGTGCCCTGAATAGAGTGCCATGGCTTCATAGCTCAAACAACCTCAAGCTATTGGGCTCAAGCAATCCTCTTGCCTCAGTTTTTCTATTTTGAGTAGAAACAGGGTCTCCATATTGCTAAGGCTGGTCTTGAACTCCTGAGCTCAAGCAATCCACTCACCTAGGCCTCCCAGAGTGCTAGGATTACAGGCATGAGCCACTATACCCGGCTGAGAAACTATCTCTTAAAATTAAAAAAAAAAAAACCTTCCAAGAAATGGGCCAAGAAGAAATTGCTTCTCAAACAGATTTGCCTTGTCAAGGGGGTCTTTTTTATTTTTTATTATTTATTTATTTATTTTGAGACAGAGCCTCAAGCTGTCACCCTGGATAGAGTGCCGTGGCATGACAGCTCACAGCAACCTCCAACTCCTGGGCTCAAGTGACTCTCCTGCCTCCGCCTCTGAAATAGCTGGGACTACAGGTGCCTGACACAACGCCCTGACATTTTTTGGTTGCAGCCGTCATTGTTGTTTGGCGGGCCCAGGCTGGATTCGAACCCGCCAGCTCAGGTGTACGTGGCTGGCGCCTTAGCCACTTGAGCCATAGGTGCCGAGCCAATGGGGTCTTTTTTAGCATTTCATGACACAACTTCCTACCAGTGCCCTTTCTGCTTAGATGGAGCTACCAAGCCCGAGGTTGAAGGTCTCACATTGCTATGATAATCAAATCAGCTGTGGACTCTCCTCACATGTATGGTAGGCTATTAGAACATGCTTATGTTGATGGTTTGTGGCTACAGGAGACAGAAATATGCCTGTACTGGGTTTATTCCACTTTTCAATGTGGACAGAGCTTTCTTGAAGAGGAAGAGGTGCTCTTTCTGCTAAATCGGTGGAATGTAAGCCTACAGTTGCTCAGATTTGGGGAGTGGCTGCTAAGAATGAAGCCAACCCAGAGGATATCAGAGAGATGTCAACATTGTATGAGCACCTAGATCTGACTGTACCTGAAATCATCCCTGAACTTTTAATAAACAAGACATAAATCCCTTATTTTTCCTGAGCCAGTATGAATTAGATTTGTCACTTTTAGCTGTTATCTTAACACAGTGGGACAGGGAACATTATGACCCCTTGAGGGGTCATAATCCAAGTGGCTAGACCACATAAGCCCTCTTCTCTACTCTCACAGCTACATCCTTGGAGAACAAGTTTTCTAGACTTTCTTGTCGCCCCCACCACCAGAGGTCTGAGCATGACTAGAATGGAAAGTGAAGGAGGGGACTACCTTTTTATACACGTCCTTCAGCATGTCCACATCCTCCCTGAGGGTTTTGGTGGTCTCCTTGAGTATGCGAAGATCGGTGAGCAAATCCTGAAGGGTCTGCATTGACTGGAGAGGCGGAGAGGAGGAGAAAACGTGAAGTTAGGTGTGGCTGCGGGGAGAAGGCCAGTAAAGTGCAGAAGCTTTCTGGTGACAGTCATTGGGCCAGGGGTCCTCTTGGCTCTCTCAAGGAACAGGCTGGAATGCACGAAGAGGCCAGCAAATGATACTAAAGTCAACAGTGCTTTGAGTTCCAACTGGCCTCGATGGGAAAGAAGAAATTTTGCATTTGAATATATTCAGTAACCAGTAGTCATTTATTAGCAAGCATCTCAAGTCCTTTCCTGCATGATACATGTCAGCCAGGATACGATGGAGGGAGGAAGCATGGCCTGGCCCTGGGTGGGAGCCATAGGAGGATCAGAAGCAAGGAAAACATGATTGGATATATGTATATATATGTACATATTTTTTTTCTTTTTTTGGAGACAGAGTCTCATTCAGTCGCCCTGGGGTTGAGTGCTGTGGCGTCATAGCTCACAGAAACCTCAAACTCTTGGGCTCAAGCCATCCTCTTGCCTCAGGCACTTGAGTAGCAGGGACTACAGGCGCCAGCCACAACACACAGTTATTTTTAGAGATGGAGTCTTGCTCTTGCTTAGGCTGTTCTTGAACTCCTGAGCTGAAGCAATCTGCCATCTGCCTGCCTCAGTCTCCCAGAGTTGTAGAATTACAGGTAAGAGCCACTGAACCTGGCCTGGATTTACTTTTTTTTTTTTTTTTTGGTAGAGACAGAGTCTCATTTTATTGCCCTCAGCAGAGTACTGTGGCATCACACAGCTCACAGCAACCTCCAGCTCCTGGGCTTAGGTGATTCTCTTGCCTCAGCCTCCCCAGTAGCTGGGACTGCAGGTGCCCGCCACAACACCCGGCTATTTTTTTTGTTTTGCAGTTCACCAGGGCCGGGTTTGAACCCACTACCCTCGGTATATGGGGCTGGTTTTTGAACCCACTACCCTCGGTATATGGGGCCGGCGCTCTACTCACTGAGCCACAGGCACTGCCCTGGATTTACATTTTTAAATCAGGCTACTTGTTGATTTGCAAGATTTGCTCTGGGAGGGCAAGAGGGCAAGTCAAGGAACCAGTGAGGAAACTTCCAAGCAAAAGCGGATGGTTGCAATGCTGGGCTCACAGTTCAGCTCCACCACTTTGTGGGGCTGTTGCTGCACCTTTCTAGATTTCAGATTTATCAACCCTAACATGAGTATTAAAAAAATGTGATAATGTGTATAAAGGACCTAGTGCATAGCTAGACATTCAGTTAACAAAAATAACAAATAGTAAAATGGCAGAAGTCAGTCCTGATCAACAATTAGTCTCAGCACTTTAGGAGTCCAATGCCGAAGGCTCACTTGAGGCGAGGCATTTGAACCTAGCCTGTGCAACATAGCAAGACCTTATGTCTATTATAAAAATAATTACATTCAATGTAAATGGATTAAACTTCCAGTTAAAAGGCTGAGATTGGCAGAATGGATAAGAAATCATGATACATATAATAACAGATGTCAAAAAAAAGAGAGAGAGAAAGAAATCATGATCCAACTACATACTGTCTATAAAAGATACATTTTATTTATTTATTTTTGATAGAGACTTTCTGACATACAATTTCTAAAATCCTTGAAATTCCAAAGTGATAAGTGTCTTTTGTTGCTACTGGGTTGACCTATGGCTGGCTACCCCTAGGGAGCTCTAGGATTGGTCTGGTCACAGGAAAGAACAGGCATAGTAAAGGGTTAAGATGTTTCAGTCCCACCCCCAACCTCTGGGGAAGGGAAGACGACCTGAATGTTAAGTTGATCACCAATGGCCAATGATTTAATCAATCATGTCCACATAATGAAGACACCATAAAAGCCCCAAAGGACAAAGTTTGGATGAGTTTGTGAATAGCTTAACACATAATGGCTTCCAGAAAGATGAATAAGAAAACATCCACATGCTGGGTGAGGGGCATACTTCAGAGCCCAAGAGTTTGAGGTTGCTGTGAGCTGTGGGGACAGCAACTCCATGGGGACAGAAGCTCTTGTGTGCTTGGAACTCTTCCAGACCTCATCCTCTGAATCTTTTCATCTGGCCATTTGTATCCTTTAAAATATCCTTTGTAATAAATGATTAAACATAATTTAGCATTTCCCTGAGTTCTGTGAGCCACTCTATCAAATTAAATGAATCCAAGGAAGGGCTTTGGAAATCTCAATTTATAGCTGAGTGGTCAGAAATACAGGCAACATAACCTGAGGCTTGTGATTGGCATCAGAAATGGCACTCAGTCTTATGGAACTCAGCCCACAATCTGTGTGATCTGACACTATCTCCAGGCAGACAGCATGAATGGCAGAACAGTTCTAATTGGCCCTGTTCTGCTGATAATACGATGTCAAGTTATTTTACAGACGGAGAACCAAGAAGTTGCAGCTGGAATATGTACACAAAAGACTTCAACTCTGAATAACACCCAAAACATAAATCTCACCCTCCCCTTAATGGAATCAAAAGATGGAAATGTAACCAGACCCTAAATGCTAGAACACTTTCAAAAGTGAGGGGTCAGTTATCTAAGAATGCCTGATTACAAGTTCCCTTTCCACACCTTACCACAAATTGAATTGATTGAAGTCTTATTTTTTTTGAGATAGTCTCACTTTACCACCCTCAGTAGAGTGCTGTGAAGTCACAGCTCACAGTAACCTCAAACTCTTGGGCTCGAGTGATCCTCTTGCCTCAGCCTCCTGTGTAGCTGGGACTCCAGGAACAGACCACAACACCCGGCTATTTTTAGAGACAGGGTCTCGCTCTTGCTCAGGCTGGTCTGGAACTCCTGAGCTCAAGCAATCCACCCATCTTGGCCTCCCAGAGTGCAAGGATTACAGGTGTGAGCCCCCATGCCTGGTCATGACTGAAGTCTTTTCAATCAAAAGCTGCCCTGCCAACACTCTTGCATTCCAATGTGTCTACCCTAACCCATAACACTTGCCCTAAATTCCAGATCAGGGAGACAGATTTGAGCCTTGCCTCCTATATCCTGGTCAGTCAACTTGCAATAAAGCTTTTCCACTTCTCAAAAATCAGTGCCATAGTATTGGCTTCTATGTGCATCTAGAAGTGAGTCCATTGCTTGCTAACAGTAGTGTCAGAATTGAATTGAATTATAGCATAGCTAGTTGATGTCTGCTGCAGAACTGATTGCTTGCTTGATGGTGTGGAAAATCCCCACACATATGGTGTCAGAAGTGTGTTGTAAAAGTATTGTGGGAGGAACAGAGTTTGTTTTTCCCATTCAGAGGGTCAATCTATCAGGAAGAGAATAATGATAAACATGTATGCGCTTAACAATGTAACCCCAAAATACAAGAAGGGAAAACTGACAAAACAGAAGGGAAAAACAGATAATGCAACAAGAATAGTTAGAGACAACTGTACCTCATTTTCAATAATGAATAGAACAACTACACAAAATATCGGCAAGGGGACAGAAGACTTGGACAACACTATGAACCAACTAGACATAACAGATATCTAATAGAACATCCTACTCAACAATGGCAGAATACACATTCTGCTCCAATGTTCATAGAACACTCTCCAGGCTGGAACATGGGATAGGTTGTAAAACAAGACCCATACATTTCAAAGGGACCGAAAATATGAAAAATATGTATTCTGACCACGATGGAATTAAATTAGAAATCAATAGAAGAAACTATTGGAAATTTGCAAATATGTAAAAAATTAAACAACATTCTACTACATAACGAATGGGTCAAAGGAGACATCACAAAAGAAATTAGAAAAGTTTGAGATGAATTAAAATGAAAGAACAACTCACCAAAACTTATGGGATGCAGCTAAGCAGTGTTTAGAGAGACATTTATAGCTGAAAACAAGTATGTTAACAAAGAAGAAAAATCTCAAACCAGTAGCCTTATCTTCCACTCCGTTATTCTAGAGACAAATAAAGAAGAGAAAACTAAACATAAAGCAAATAGAAGTAAAAAAATAAGAGTACAGTAAAAATTCGTGAAATAGATAACTTAAAAAAATAGAGAAAAACCAATGAAATTGAAAGCTGGCTCTTTGAAAAGATCAACCAGACTGACAAACTTTTAGTTAGATTGACCAATCATCAAAGACTCGAATTACTAGAATAAGAAATGAAAAAGGAGACATTACTATTGACTCCACAGAAATAAAAAGGATGATAGAAATACTATGGGTCAGGCCCATAGGTGCCTCACGCCTGTAATCTTAGCAGTATGGGTGGTGCAGAGAGGTGAATTGCCTGAGCTCAGGAGTCGGAGAACAGCATGAGCAAGAGCAAGACTCAGTCTCTAAAAATAGCCAGGAGTTGTGGCCGGTGCCTGTAGTCCCGGACACTTGGGAGGCTGAAGAGAATAAAAGAATCACTTGAGCCCAAAAGTTTGAAGTTGCTGTGAGCTGTGTGACTCCACGACACTCTACCAAGGGCAACAGAGTGAGACTCTGTCTCAAAAAAGAAAAAAAAGAAAGAAAGAGAAAGAAAGGAAAGAGAGAGAGAAAAAAGAAAGGAAGGAAGGGAGGGAGAGAACATTTTGGGCAGCACCCATAGCTCAGTGGGTAGGGAGCCCGCCACATACACGGAGCCTGGCGGGTTCAAACCCAGCCCAGGCCAGCTAAAACAACAATGACAACTACTACAACAACAACAACAACAACAAAATAGCCGGGCTTTGTGGCAGGCCCCTGCAGTCCCAGCTACTCTGGAGGCTGAGGCAAGAGAATCTCTTAAGCCCAAGAGTTTGAGGTTGCTGTGACGCCACGGCACTCTACCCAAGGTGACAGCTTGAGACTCTGTCTCAAAAAAAAAGAAAGAAAGAAAGAAAGAAATCTGGGGAAATTTCAACATTTTCTAACATTGCAAATTTTGTTGGGAGTGATAATGATGTTATGGATGCATTTTTAAAGTCCTCATCAGCATGCTACAAATGACAAATTCTCTTCAGAGAAATCTGTGATGTCAGACCCCCCGCTGCCTCCTGGTGCTTCCTCTGTCCTCCCATCTTAGGGACAACCCAGAGACCAAATACTCTGAGAAGCAGTCTCCCCCACTCCAATAGAAGTCAGGACAGGGCAAGGCTTAGAAAAGATGGCAGAAGCTTACAGCCTGCCCCATGGGCAAGGACTGTACATGAAACAAGGAAGGTTCTTTTCTTCCACAGGTTTGTTCTCCTGTGACATGCAGAGTGGAGGGTTCTCTCCGAAGACCCAGCCTGCTGTCTCACATGCCCAGGGCTGTACCCTAACTCCTGTTCTGGGGATAAAGGCCCTAGGGCAAGGGCCTCTACCCAGGCCTTCAGGCCACATTCAGGGCTTGGATGAAGCAGAATTCAAGGGGAAGTGAGTCCCAGGGAGCTGGTCTTCCCAGAAGCTGACCCCTGGCGTAGAACAGCAGCCCTGTCCCAGCGCTGCAGCTGAGCTTGTCCAAACTTGCACATGAGCGCTAGTGCGTGCGCTCTCTTTGAAGAGGGCTTCAAGAATGCAGGGCTTGGGCTAGGGTCCAATGCTTACAAAGGTCTTAAGGGGGCCAAAAAAATACCCCTCACAGACAATCAGCTAGATTTGTCCACATGGCCACCTCCAGAGCTTTGGAAAATGGGAACACTAACACCACTTCCTGCCATGGGAACAGAGAGTGCAAAAGCACTTCACCGCTCTCTACGAAGGGTGGCATGTTATTACCATGACTGCAGTGACGTCCGCCTTGGTACTCCAGAACCCCAGAGTGTCTTCAACACCTTTAAGCAATGTTATAAAATACTCCGAAACCAATTCACATGTAAGAATATTTTAATTTGTGCAATACAAACTGTACATGTTTGGATGTTGTTGGGCGAGCAGAATGGAAAGGGAATTTTGAAATCAAAAAAGCAGCAATGGGTTGCTGAGACCCACCACTTTATGGATCAGGGGTGTTTGGAACAATCTTAAAAACCAACAGCTCACATCATCTCTCATGTTCTCCTGTGAAGCCAGCTGCAAGGGGTTATCATTACAGATAAGAAAACCAAGGCCTGTACGTGACAGACAAGGACTTCTGGATGCAGGGTTCTAAAACAGCGGTCCCCAACCTTTGTGGCACCAGGGACCTATTTCATGGAAGACGATTTTTGCATAGGCTGAGGGAAGGGATGGTTTCCGGATGATTCAAGCACATCACAACTCCACTTCAGATCATTAGGCTTTAGATTCTCATAAGGAGCATGCAACCTAGACCCCTCGTGTGGGCAGTTTACAGCAGGGTTCATAATCCCTATGAGAATCTAATACCCAAGCTGTTCTAACAGGCAGCAGAGCTCAGACAGTGATACGCTCAATTGGGAGCAGCTAAAAATGCAGATGACGCTTTGCTGGCTTGCCCGCTGCCTTGTGACCTAGTTCCTAACAGGCCACAGACCAGTCACCTGCAGCAGCCCAGGGGTTGAGGACTGCCGTTTTATTTATTTATTTATGAGACAGAGCCTCAAGCTGTCACCCTGGGTAGAGTGCTTTGGCATCACAGCTCACTGCAACCTCCAACTTCTGGGCTCAAGCGATTCTCCTGCCTCCGCCTCCCAAGTAGCTGGGACTATAGGCACCTGCCACAACGCCCGGCTATTTTTTGGTTGCAGCCGTCATTGTTGTTTGGCCGGCCTGGGCTGGATTTGAACCTGCCAGCTCCAGTGTATGTGGCTGGCACCTTAGCCGCTTGAGCCACAGGCGCCCAGCTGAGGACTGCAGTTTTAAATCACATGTTTGCCAGATGACCTCAGCAGGGACATGGTGTGTGAGCCACCAGCCTCACTATTGGGTGGTTGCTGACACTTGGCTGGGCAGCTGACACCACTGAAAAACCAGCTACCATGGCAAACCCCTTCAACAGGTCATCATGGTAACTTTGGGCAACTTCAGTCAGGCTGGGACAAAGCAACATTCTCTTAACAATGGGACATTCCTTAGTGGCACAGATAGTCCTCAGAAGGCCTCAAAGCACAGCCAGGTCTGAACTTGTCCATGAGCCCTTTTCATAAGCTGGGCAGTTTACCCTGCTGAGCTGCGCAGAGTACTGCTGCATTCTAGAAGCCTTCGCCCA
>CAUYRH010159190.1:0-16708 GCA_963574655.1 Perodicticus potto | reverse complement strand
ATACTATAAATCTATAGTGATCAAAACAGCATAATATTGGCACAAAAATAGAGAGATAGATGTATGGAACAGAATTGAGAACCAAGAGATGAGTCAAGACACTTATTGGCATTTCCTCTTTGATACACCTATCAAAAACTTAAATTGGTGGAAAGAATTCCTATTTAACAAATGGTTCTGGGTGAATTGGCTGGCAAATTGTAGAAGACTGAAACTGGACCAAAACTTTTCACCTCTGACAAAAATTGACTCTCACTGGATAAAAGACTTAAACCTAAGACATGAAACCACAAAGATTCTTTGAAAGTGGGCGGCACCTGTTGCTCAGTGAGTAGGGCACCAGCCCCATATGCCAAAAGTGGCGATTTCCTACCCAGCCCTGGCCAAAAATTGCAAAAAAAAAAAGATTCTTGCTTGGAAAGAGTGTGAGAGAAACACTTGAAGAAATTGGCTGAGGAGGACCCCCAAGGCAATTGAAGTAATACCAAAAATACATTACTGGGATCTGATCAAACTAAAAAGCTTCTGCACTTCCAGGAACACAGTAAGTAAAGCAAGTAGACTGCCCTCAGAATGGGAGAGGATATTTGCAAGTTATATTTCTGACAAAGTTCTGATAACCAGAATCCACAGGAGTATAAATTGGTGCAGCTCTTTTGGGATGTCACTTTGGAAAAACAGCAAAATAACAGATGTTAATAATACACATCTTGATATTTTTCTCCTCTGGAAATGTTTCCTGTGAAAATAATTCCACACACATATAAAGATGTGCCCTAGGATCTTCCCTACAAAATATAATTAAAAAACATTTCAAGCAACATTAATATTCATCAATTGAGGATTTGTTTGATAATTCATAGTACAGTCAGATAATAGTATATAATACTATCCTATAGGAAAGTGAGGCAACTCAGTATGTACTGAGAAAACAATTTCCAAAATGAATAAAGAGAAGTACACAGCAATGTTAAGAGTATTAGTCTATATAAAAAGTATACATATTTACAAATGTAAAACATATATTTTTTAATATGTATAAATACTCTTGCTATTTCTATTCAATATAGCCCTGGAAATTTTAGCCAGAACAATAAGAAAAGAGAATGACAAAATCATATCTAAACAGAAAAGGAAGAAGTAAAATTTTCTCTGTTTACAGATGATATGATATTATAGCCATATGGAAAACCCTAAAGACTCCACAACTAAGCATTTATATGATTCAATTTTCTCTTTTGTATTATTTTTAAAACTATTATTAGTGGTTTCCTTAGAGTTTTCAGTATAGTAGTTCGTCCTCCCTCCTTCTCCATAGAGCATTCACTGAAAGATTCCTTGGATGCCTGAAACAATGCATAGTGCTGAACTCCACACGCTTATACATCATTTAACCATGGGGACACATTCTGAAAAGTGCATCATTAGGAAATGGCAATTTCCTCATTGAGTTCACACATCATAGAGTACTTACACAAACTTACGTGGGGTAGCCTTTTACATGCCTATGTTCTATGGTATAGCCTATAGCTCTCAAACTACAAACCTATACAGCATGTTATTATAGTGAATGGTGTAGGTATTTGTAAAAATCGTAAGTATTTTTATATCTAAACATATAAAAGGTACAGTAAAAACACAGTATAAAATATTAAAAAATGATAAACTTGTATAGGGCATTTGACATGAATGAATTTCGCAAGATTGGAAGTTGCTCTGGGTTAGTTAGTGACTGAGTGCTCAGTGAATGTGAAGGTCTAATACATTACTACAAACTATTGTAGACTTTATAAACACTGTACACTTAAGCTATACTTAATCTATTTTTAAAAATTTGTTTTTTCTTTGATAATTAACCTTAGATTACTGTGAACATTTTACTTTATAAAATGTTTAATATTTTTATCTTTTTTATTCTTTTTAATAACACTTAGCTTAAAACACAAACACATTGTATGGCTGTACGAAAATATTTTCTTGATAGTCAGGAGTGACGCTAAGGCTGCTGACCTCTTTGGTTTGCAACGGAGCCCAGCTGGACAGTACCAGAGAACCTCACAAGGCATGTCAAAGCCCCATAGGGAAGCCAGGAGTGCTTTCATTCAGACCCAGCAGCTGCACACAGCCATGGAAGACACAATCCTGGAGCACGTGTGCCGCCTGGACATCAACTTACCACCCATCATAGCCCCAACACTGGGACCATCTGCGCCATAGGCCAAGCATCCTGGTCAGTGGAGATGATGAAGGGGATGATTAATCTTAGGTCTGGAATGAATGTGCCTTGCCTGAAATTCTTGCATGGAACTCATAAGTACCACACAGAAACCATTAAGAACGTGCACACACCTACAGAAAGCTTTGCATCTGACCTCATTCTCTATTGGCCGGTTGCTGTGGCTCTAGACTCTAAAGGACCTGACATTCAAACAGGGCTCATCAAGGGCAGCAGCACCATGGAGGTGGAGTTGAAGAAGGGAACCACTCTCAAGATAGCACTGGACAATGCCTATATGGAGAAGTTTGATGAGAACTTCCTGTGGCTGAACCATAGGAACATCTGCAAGGTGGTGTAGGTGGGCAGCAAGATATACATGGATGATAGTTATTTTCTTGCGGGTTAAGCAGAAAGGTGCTGACTTCCTGGTGACAGAGTTGGAAAATGGTGGCTCCTTGTCCAGCAAGAAGGGTGTGACCTGGGGCTGGGGCTGCTGTGGAACTGCCTGCTGTGTCAGAAAAGTACATCCAGGACCTAAAGTTCAGGGTAGAGAAGGATGTAGATATGGTGTTTGCCTCTTTCCTCTGCAAGGCATCTGATGTCCATGAAGTCAGCGATGTCCTGGGAGGGAAAAGAAAGAAAATCAAGATAATTAGCAAAATCGAGAATCATGAGGGAGTTTGGAAGTTTGATGAGATCCTGGAGGACAGTGATGGGATCATACTGGCTCATGAGATTCCTGCAGAGAAGGTCTTCCTTGCTTAGAAGATGATGATTAGGTGGTACAACCAAGCTGGGAAGCCTGTAATCTGTGCCACACAGATGCTGGAGAACATGATTGAGAAGCCCCGCCCCACCCAGGCATGGATATGGCCAATGCAGTCCTGGATGGAGATGACTCCCTCATGCTGTCTGGAGAAACATCCAAAGGGTACTACCCTCTGGAAGCTGTTCACATGCAACACCTGAATGCCTGTGAGGCAGACGCCACCATCTACCACTTGCAATTATTTGAGGAATTCTTCATCCTGGTGCCCATTAACAGTGACCCCACAGAAACTACTGCAGTAGGCATGGTGGAGGCCTTCTCCAAGTACTGTAGTGGAGCGATCGTTGTCCTTACCAAGTCTGGTGGGTCTTCTCACCAGGTGGCCCCATCATTGTTGTGATGTGGAATCCCCAGACAGCTGGCCAGGCTCACTTGTACTGTGGAATACTCCCTGTCTTTTGCAAGGACACAGTCCAGGAAGCTTGGGCTGAGGATGTGAACCAGCAGGTGAACTTGGCCATGATTTTAGAAAGGCCTGGGGCTCGTTCAAGACAGGAGATGAGGTCATTGTGCTGACCGACTGATGCCCTGCCTCCTGCTTCACCAACACCATGTGTGTAGTGCCTGTGCTGTGTTGAACCTCAGAAAACCTTCAGCCCCTGTCCCAACCTCTTTCCCTGACCAGTCCATTAAGACAGCAATGCTTGTAGAGCTCACTCTGGGCTATAGTGTGGCACTGGTGGGCCAAAACACCAGGGAGAATATTAATTCCACTGTGAAACATGATTGTTTGTAAACCCTGCTAGGGTGAGATCGCTCAGAGCCTGGCTTGCCCATCATGTGGCCCCACACAAGCAAGGGACAAAAGAGGAATGCAAGACTGGAGGCCTCTAGAGCCTACAGCAAGAGCGCAACAGTTTCCTCTCCTTTGTGTCCTTTCTGTGGAAAATGGAATGCCCAGAGAACTCCCAGACCTGGCCTGGGGACAGGAAACTGCCCAGGGCCTTAGGGCTTTGAGTAGTGCTTCCAGATGAAGCAGACTCTGGCCCTTACTTGTTTTGCCAGCCCCATGGTCTACCCTACTCCCACCTTGTGCACTGTGCTCTTCTGTTCTGCACTTCCCTCACCTTTAGCTGCACACACACAGTGCTACCCTCACTTTCTTTCATGTTCCCATCTACTGCAGCTGCCTCTGGGCATGTTTCTATAGGGCCTAATTGTATGTCAATAAACAACAGCTGTCACACAAAAATATACATATTTTCTTTTTATATTTATTCTATAAACTTTTTTCTATTTTTAATTTTTTATTTCATTTTCTTTTTTTACTTTTTAAACATTTTTTCTAAAATCTAAGACACTAGCACACACATTAGCCTAAGCCTACACAGGGTAGGTATTATCAATATCACTACCTTTCACATGAATATCTTGACTCTCTGGAAAATCTTCAGGGGGAATAACATAGAACTATCATCTCCTATAGTAACAGTGCCTTCTTCTAGAATACATACTGAAATACTTGCCTGAGGATATTTTACAGCTAATATTTTTATATAAGTAAAAGGAGTACACTCTAAAATAATGTTATGAGTATTTACATAAACCAGTGACATAGTAGTTTATCATCAATATCTAGTATCATGTAGTAAATTTTTTTTTCTTTTTTTTTAGAGACAGAATCTCACTTTATCACCCTCGGTAGAGTACCGTGGCATCACAACTCAAAGCAACCTCCAACTCCTGGGCTTAGGCAATTCTCTTGCCTCAACCTCCTGAGTAGCTAGTACTACAGGTGCCTGCCACAATGCCCAGCTACTGTTGTTGTTGTTGTTGTTGTTGTTGTTGTTGTTGCAGCTTTGCCAGGGCTGGGTTTGAACCCACTACCCTCAGTATATTGGGCCAGCACCCACTGAGCCACAGGCGCTGCTCCTAGTAAAAAGATTTCAAACTTTTATCTGACTGGCAGCACACTAGATTTGTTTACACCATCAACACTACAAACACATGAGCAATGTGTTTTGTTCTGACATAATTAAGTGACAGGAATTTTTCTGGTCCATTACAATTTTATGATACAACAGACTATATGTGTGTGTGTGTGTGTGTGTGTGTTTGTGTGTGTGTGTGTGTGTGTGTGTATACACATATCTATATGTCTGTTGTTGGCAACAATGTCATTATGCAGTGTATTGCTGCACACACAGTGCTATGATTTTTCTATATATACATAAATATAACAAAGTTAAATTTATAAATTAGGCACAGTAGGAGACTGACAACAATAACTGATACTAACATAGGACAACTATTACAATATACCGTATTAAAGTTACACAAATGTGATCTCTTTCTCTCAAAATATCTTGTACTATATCTACCCTTCTTCTTCTTGTGATGATGTGAAATAATAAAATATCAATATAATAAGAAAAAGTAAAGGGATTGACATAGACATGATGATGTAGCGTTAGGCTACTTACCACCTTCTGCCAATATGTCAGAAGGAGGATCATCAGTTTCAGATGATACTGGGTCATTGAGAAAGGATCCTGTTAGTGGTTAAATGTTACAAGCAGAATAACAGGAGAATAAAGTGTCAATGACCAAGAATCTAGTAGTGTATAAATCATGGATATACCAGACAAAAAGATAATTCACATTCCGGGTGGAATGGAGTGAAACCGCACAAGAGTTCATCGTGTTACTTAGAATGATGTACAACTTAAGATACATGAATTGTTTATTTTTAGAATGTTTTACTCAATATTTTTAAGTCATTGTTGGCTACAGATCAAATCAAAGCCACAGAAAGTGAAACTATAGGTGAGGACCACTCTACAAAAATCAGTAGAATTTTTATATATGAACAAAGAAAAAAGAAATTAAGAAAGCATCCTCACTTACAATAGCAACAAATGCAATAAAATAGTTAGAATTAAATTCAACCAAGGAGTTGAAAGATCTTTACACCAATAACAATAAGACATTGATAAAAGAAATTTTAGAAGAAGCAAATAAATGGAAACATCCTATGTTAGTGGATCAGAACAATTAATATTTTTTAAAATGGTCATACTACCTCAAATCATCTATGTATTCAATAAAATCCTAACTAAACACTGATGGAATTTTCCTCAGAAATAGAAAAAAATTCCTAAAATTTGCATAGAACCATAAAAGATCTCAAAGCAATGTTCAGAATGAAGAACAAACCTGGAGGTATCACTTCCTGTTATCAAACTATATTATACAGCTATATCAATCAAAACAGTATTGTACTGACATAAAAACAGACACCTAGATCAATGGAACAGAACTGAAGTTCCAGAAGTAAACTCATGTTTATACAGACAACTAATCTTTGACAATGGTACTAAGAATACACGACATCAAGAATACACATTGAAGAATAGTCTTTAACAAATTGTGCTAGGGCCAGGTGTGAAGGCTCACACTGATAATCCAAGTGACTGACAAGGTTAAGGTAGGAGGACCATCTGAGGCCAGTAGTTTACTTGGCAATGTAGTGAGACTATATCTTAAAAAATGTGTTTAGAAAAATATCAGCCAGCTGTGGTGGCACATTTTTGTAGCTCCAACTAGCCAGTAGGCTGAGGCAGCAGGATTGCTTGAGCCCTGGAAGTTAGAAACTACATTGATCTATGATTGCAGCATTGCAGTCTAGCCTCGGCAACAAAGTGATACTCATCTCTAAGTAAAGAAATAGTGCTAGGGAAACTGGATATCCACAATGAAACTGGACTCTCACTTTAACACTACATACAAAAAATGAAGTCAGAAGGAATTAAAGATGCAAGTTTAAGACCCCAAATCATAAAACTTCTGGAACACAATAGGTGGAAAACTCCTTGACATTGACTTTAGCAATATTTACTTTGAATATGATCCCCCAGAGCAGAGGAAGCAAAAGAAAAAGCAAACAAGTGGGACAATAGCTAACTAAAATACTTTTTACATCATAGGAAACAGTCAAAAGAGTGAATTGACGACTTACAGAATGGGAAAAATATTTGCAAGCCATATATCTGAGAAGGGGCATAATATTCAAGGTATACTACATATAAGAAACTCATACAAATCAATAGCAAAAAATGAACACAAAACATTTAAAGAGCAAAGGACCTGAGTAGAAAATCTTCTAAATAAGACAAATTCAAGTTGCTAACAATTATATGATCAGGAAAATACAGATCAAAATCACAATGAGAGATCCCATCACACCTGTTAAGAAGGCTAAAATTTTTAAAAAATAAGAGGTAACAAATGTTGGAAGAAGAGCCAAGATTGGATGGTAGACTGGAAGTATCCTGCACACACTGCTTTCTAAGAGATAAAAAGTGCAAGTAGATGCTCACCTATGCAAGAAGCTTTTCAAAGAGCATTATAAATCATCAAAGAACTTATGGCACACACTCAGAGTGAAGGAGACAAAGATGGAGCGTACTGCTTACCAAGATTAGAAGGTAACTGAGGGAGATCTTTACACATGGGGAAGTGATAAAAGAGAGAGTGCCAAGGCCCGATCCTCCTCACACCAACACTGAGACTCAAGCTGTAAGAGACTCTCACCACCATCACAGGTCTCCATACTGATCATAGAACTGCTTGAAGACTGACTATATGGTAAAGTTGCATCAGAGAACAAGCTCAGCAGTAAGATGCTGGCCTCTGTTCCTGGGTAGCCATAGCTGACATCATTCTAAGCTATCAGGTCTGGTGCTCCTGGTCTACAAAGGGATTGGCTTCACTATAACTGACCCAACATCACCTCTTACTGAACTAGGTGGGAGATCAGGGAGAATACATGCTCTTGCAAATCCCTGACTGGAAGCCAGGTGCTCAATCACACCAGGAAACTGGAACAGAAACATGTTAGCAGGCTCAGGACCTGTGTGAGGAGAGAGTCCCAGCCACTGATTATCCTAGCCCTGATGACCTTACACAGTGACTAATGTAATATGCACCACAGTCCTCTGTGCCACTATACTGAAGTTCATACCTCTACAGACTCAGATTCTGAATAGAGGTCTATACTCCTGCAGACCTGTGTGCCAATCAGATGGCTATTCCCCCACAGTCCTGAATACTCACTGGAGGAAAAAACCATCCGAGCCCACATGCTCCATGGAGGTCCTCATCTTCACTAAACTGAGCTCTATGCAGTGGGTCACACCTTCCAGCCAGACATGCCTACAGGGGATCCATGCTTCTGCAGACCCACACAATGAATTAGACTATTCCCTTTAGTTCTGTGTACCAACCAACAGGCCATGGCCACCACCCTGCATACTACATGGGGGCTCACCTCTTGGTTCTGTGTGCCAGCTAGCAAGGCACATCCTACTATTCCAAACACAGATCAGCAGAAGCAGACCTGGCCCTACACACCAGCTGGTTATTCATGCCCTCATGACATGATGCCATATCTGTGATCCATCACTCCACCAAAGACTTTCTAGCTTAAATCACTCTCCACCACATACCACCATTACAGCTAGGCCTGGATAAAACAAGTTTCCTAAGCCCTGACACTTGTAGCCATGGGTTAGATAGTCTTACAAACTGGCCGTTGCCACCACAAAGGGAGAACCAGGCAGAAATATCTCCTACAACACCCACCTTAGTGAAGAATGACTAACCCAAGTCCCTGACCAAGCCTTCAACACCAGCCTAGGAACCAACCTACCATTCTACATAAAGATCCTCTAGCACTTTCCCAGGTTTCATGACCTGCCCATTCACTGACAAGGTTCTACAATACTTCTGGGCACTCATCAAGGTCCCACAACCTGCCCTGCCAGTGACTCCAGTCCCGTGATGCATCCAGACATCAGAAAAAGTCTGACAGCAGGTTCTGGTACCAGGAAAGGTCGTGCTACCTGACTCCATAAAGAGGGACTAGCACAGACCATGGCCTGTGTTTCCGACAGCATCCTGGGGAGAGATACACCAATCTGAATAAATACTGGCTTAGACTATGACAACCACAAGGAATTAAGACAACACAGAAGAACAGATGGGTCGCAGGCTCTACATTCATTCACCCTCGGCCCCAGGTCAATCCTCCAGGGTAGGACACAAAAGCATGATCTAGAGACCTCTCCTTATTCTAACTAGGAAAGTTCCCAAAAAAGTAGAATAGGTGTCTTGCAAACCTATCAGAACTGAACTGAGAGAGGAGGTTCCAGGTGAGAAGAAACTAGCAAAAACATCCAGGCAGCATAAAACCATAACATAAATGATAGAGAAATAAAGACTTTTCCATTTAAGCCAACCCAAATGGACTTTGTCACTACTTGACATGCCATACGGAATATGCACAAAAGTGCATTATACATGCAACAGCAAAATAAATATCGATCAGTGCAAAAACACCAAAAAGTTAAAGTTAAAGCTCACGTGTCTTACAAAACAATAAGGTATCATTCAACACAATGAACAGAGGAATCCTACATATCAATGCTAACAATATTAATGGTCTGACTGCCTCACATAGAAGACATAGAGTACTTGAATGTAAGAAAAAAAAACACAACCCAAGTACTTTCTGTGTCCAGGAAACAGATATAAATCACAAGGACTGACAAAGACTCAAGGTTAAGGTATGGAAAATATATTCTACACAAATGGAACCAAAAATTGAGCAGGCATAGCAATTCTCATATCAGATAAAATCAACTTTAAGCTAACAATAGTTAAAAAGAGACAAAGATTGTCATTGAATAATGGTAAAGGGAAAAATTCAACAAGGTGACATAATAATCCTAAATATTTGCACATCTAAAAAAGGAGCTCCCAGTTTCATAAAGCAAGTCCTTCTATATCTAAGCAAAGAAATGAAGAGTAGAATCATATTTTCTGAGGACTTCAACACTGCACAGAAATAGATGAAAAAAAATCATTGAAGCAAAAAAAAATGAATAATGAAACAACAGAACTAAACAGGACCAGAAAACAAATAGACTGCGGGTGGATTCTGGGAAGTTGGCTGACTCATAGCAACCATCAGCAGAGGCTCCTGAGCAGAGGTAGAAAAATGGGACAGAATCAGACCCTATGAAACGAAAGGTGGGGAGCTGAGCCAAGAAAGAAATTTGGCAAGCTGTGACTCCAAGGAAGAGCATTCAAGAAAGCAAATCACAGGTACAAAGCCTATCTTCTAGAGGATGGGAGACCCCTCCTCCAAGTGGAAGGCCTATGCTGGCTCACTGTATGTGAGCAGAGAACAAAAGACCTCTCATTTTACCTCACTGGAGAGATCTACTGAATACCAGTTCTCTTTCTCTACGGAGGTCCCACATGTGAACCTAGACACCACCCTGCATGGCATAAAAGTGAGCATATATTTTCCCCCACAATTCTGAACTCACAGTCCACCCTCTCCCCCTTCACATGGCAATCTGAAGTTCTGACCCCTACAGAGCCCAGAGTGTTTCTTATTGTCCTGAGAAATCTGGGCATAGTGTGGACCTCTGAACATCAGGATGGAATCTGACCAGTGGGGAAGAAAGAGAGTGTGGGAAGAAAGAGACATTTGACAAGAGGAGAAGTCCCCTGGTTATGACTATGCCAGGCCAGCAGAGATGTTTACCCTCCGTTCAGGCTGTGCCTGGAAGGAGGAGTTGCAGAACTCCAGGCTATGATGGTGCCTGCAAGCAGGAGGTGGACTGAGGTGCCTGCAAGAAGGGTGGACTGAGACTGGCAGGTTGAGTCTGGTCCCTAGCTCCAACTGAGCCAGCAAGCAGAGGCTTACCAGGTGTGGACTGAGACCAGCGGGTGGGGGCATGGTTCCCTGGCTCCAACTGAGCCAGTGAGCAGAGAAATGGATGCCATTGTGGACTGAGTCTGGCAGGTGAGGGTGTTGACCCCTGGCTCCAACAGAGCTGGCAAGCAGAGGTGTGGATGCTCAGTGTGAACTGAGACCTTTGGGCAGGGTCCCAGATTCCTGGCTTTGATTGTGCCCAGAAGACAGGAATGTTGATGCCCAGTTAGGACTTTGATGGGCAATGGGCAGCTCACCAGAGGGGACCAGGCACCATAACCTTGGGGTTGCAAGTCAGAACAGATAGAAGATTTCTATCCACAGTTGGAGACCATTGGGATCTCTCTCTGTTGAGGAGGGTTTGTACTGCCTGAGACAATATGATTGGAACTTGAGTCTGGGGCTTTCCACCCAGGGACACTCTCAGGTTGACCTTCAAATTTCTGTAGCAGAAAAGAACTGAATGGTGAGGGCGAGGAGCCTCAGCTGTCTGTATCTCTCCACAGCTGAGATTTAAACACAATACCATAACTTCTTAGGATAGGGTAGAAATTGGCTGATTTTGAAACAATGCCAGCTTGGGCTATGTCACCAAGTAGGCCCCCAGATTCTCCAGCCAAAACTCAGAAAGGGGCTTTTGTGAGGTTTTAGGGACTGAGCCACAATCACAAAGCCTAGAGATTTGTAAGGGGATGATTAACTCCACTAACTGGGAACTCTAATTCAATCTTACCCTCCCAGTTCTAATAACTAAAAGGTGGAAATAAACATGAGGTGGAATGAATGGAAGAACTCTGACAACATAAATAACCAGAATATGGGGAGGAGCAAGATGGCCAACTAGAAGTAGCTTCTGAAAGAGGCTCCTGTACAAAAGGAAAGATAACCTCCAGAAACTGCTCAATTAAGCTGAAGACTGGGATCCCAGCTGAGAGAAAGAAGTGATAACTTCAGGTCACCTCTGCTGAGGCAAGCTGCAACTACAAGAAATCAAGCTACAAATCAATCAGGTACAAAATTCATCTGAAAGGAATAGTGTCCATCCACTCCCCCAAGAAAGCTGTAGGTTTTTTGATTTTCTGTTTCTTTTCTTTTCTGTCTTTGTTTGCTCCTGTGGGTTTTCTGCAGACAAGCGGTGAACTGTGGACCTCTTGTCTCACCCCACGGAGGAGTGCTGTGGGAAGTGGAGACTGCTTCCTCAGAGCGACCCTGCTGTGACTCTGAACACTCTCTTGATAGGCAGAAAAACTGAGCTAAAGTTTTCCCCACCATTCTGAATTTACAGTATACCCTTGTTCCCTTACCTGACAAACCAGAAGCCTAACCCCTGCTGAGACTGAGGGAGGGGTTCTTGAGCAGTAGCCCCTGCTCCCTGCCTGCTGGACCAAGCACACCACTGGCAAGAGACTCGGGTGAGCCTCCGTCCCCTCTGACCAGGAGTTCCACCAGCAATGGTGCAGCCCCGTGCCCCACACCCAAAGCCCGCAGGGAATCTGCAGGCCCGCCTCCAGCCAAGGACTCCACTGGTGAAAGAGCAGCTCTGTGCCCTGCGTCTGCCAGGCCCCCGCAGGTCTGCCCTGGGCCAGGGACTACCCTGGTGACTGCACAGGCCTGCACCCCACATCTGCAGGGCCTCCAGAGGTCCACCTCAGGCCAGGGACTCCTCCGGCAACAGCGAGGACCCCCTCCTCACACCCAACAGGCCTCTGCAGCCCCAACCCTGGCAAGGAACTCCCCGGGTAACTGCGAGGCCCCATGCCCTGTGCCACCAGGGCTCCGCACGTCCATCTTTGGTCAGAGACTCCACCTGTAACCGCACAGCCCTGCGCCCAGCACCCGTGGGGACTCCACACCTCTCGCCCTGGCCAGGGAATCTGCCGGCGACCACGCTGCAACACATCCCGTGCCTGACAGGCCTCTGTATGCCCACCCCTGGTTAGGGACTCTGCAGGTCTGCCCCTGGCCAGGGACTCTGCCAGCGACTGCACAGCCCTGTGCCCTGTGCTCACCAGGGCTATGCAGGTCTCCCCTGAGGCAGGGACTCTGCTGCTGGATGTGGAGGTGCCACACTCCAGAGCTGCTCCCACAGCCAGAACTCCCTGGCTGGGGCAGTACCAGAAGAGCTACACAGGGTCACTCTTTACAAAGTTCCAGGAAACAATAGAGTGATCCCGTCAGGGTCTAAGCTTGGAGAGACAACTCACCAACTCTTGATGATGGCCAGAGGCAATGGTGAAAAACAATCATGAGGTGGAATCAGCGGAAAAGCTCTGGCAATATGAATAATCAGAGTCGATCAACTCCCCCAAGGAACGACAAGGCAGACACAGCACAAGATCCGATGCCTAAACAAATGGCTGAGATGTCAGAAATCGAATTCAGAATCTGTATAGCAAATAAGATCAACAGAATGGAGGAAAAGATGGAAATAGAATTATAAGCAGTAATCCAAAAGATGTCTCAAGAACTCAATGAATTCAAATACAAAATGACCAAAGATTGTGACACATTGAGACAATAATTTGCAGCCCTCAAAGATCTGAGGCATACAGTAGAATCCCTCAGTAACAGAATGGACCAAGCAGAAGAAAGTATTTCTGACATTGAAGACAAAGCTTTCAAATGCTCCCAAACTGTCAAAGAGGAAAGGAAATGGAAGGCAAAAAGAGATCACTCCCTCAGAGAGCTCTGGGATAATTCAAAGAAAACCAATATTTGCCTTATAGGCATCCCCAAAAGCAATACAGTGGCTTCACAAGACACAGAGTCTATTCTTCATGAGATTATGAAACAACTCTCCAGACATGCCAAGAGATTCTGAAATTCAGATAGCAGACAGTTTCAGAACTCCAGCACGACTCATCCTGAATAAGACAACCCCCAGACACATCATAATCAATTTCACTAAAGTTAATATGAAGGAGAAAATTCTGAAAACAGACACACTAAAGAAAACCATAACCTACAAAGGGAAGAATGTGAGAATAACTGCAGATCTCTCTGCTGAAACCTTTCAAGCTAGAAGAGGATAGACATCAACATTTAATCTAAAACAAAATAACTTTCAACCCAGGATCCTGTATCCAGCTAAACAGAGTTTTATTTATGATGGAGATATTAAATATTTTAATGATATCCACATGTTGAAGAAATTTGCCATAGCTAAACAAGTACTCCAGGATATTTTCATACCTATCTTCCATAAGCCAGCATAATCCTCCACCACAAAAGTAAACCCACTCAGAAACTTTTGATCAAATTTCAACTTCCACAGTTGTGAAAGGATTAAAAATGTCCTCTGGACTTTCGAAAGGCTTACCAATATTGTCAATTAATGTGGACGATTTAAATTGTCTTCTAAAGAGGCACAGTTTGGCTGACTGAATACAAAAACTCAGATCAGATATATGCAGCATACAAGAACCTCATCTTACCTTAAAAGATATATATATAGATTCAAGGTGAAGGGATGGTCATCTATATTCTAGTCCAATGGAAAGCAGAAAAAAGCAGGTGTTGCGATCCTATTCACAGAAACAATAGGCTTTAAACCAATAAAAATAAAGAATGACAAGGATGGACACTTCATATTTCTTAAAGGGACTACTGAATATGATGACATTTCAATTATTAATATTTATGCACCCAACCATGATGTGCCTCAATTTATAAGAGAAACTCTAACAGACATGAGCAACTTGAATACCTCCAGCTCCACAGTAGTTTGAGATTTTAACACCCCATTAGCAGTGCTGGACAGATCCTCCAAAAAGAAGCTAAGCAAAGAAATTTTAGATTTAAACTTAACCATTCAACATCTGGATTTAACAGCCATCTAGAGAACATTTCATCCCAACAAAACTGAATACGCACTCTTCTCATCAGCCCACAAAACATACTTCAAAATAGACTACATCCAAGGTCACAAGTCTAACCTCAGCAAATTTTAAAAAATAGAAATTATACCTTGCATCTTCTCAGATGCTCCTGGAATAAAAGTTGAACTCAATAACAACAGGAATCTGCACACTCATACAAAAACATGGAAAGTATATAACCGTATGCTGAAGGAGAGAGGGGTCATAGATGATATTAAGAAGGAGATTGCTAAATTTTTGGAACAAAATTACAATGAAGACATGAATTATCAGAACTTCTGGGATAAGGCAAAGGCACTCCTAAGAGGTCAATTTATAGCACTGCAAGCCTTCCTCACAAAAACGTGAAGAGAGGAAGTTAACAACTTAATGGGACATCTTAAGCAACTGGAGAAGGAAGAACATTCCAACCCAAACCAAGTAAAAGAAAATAAATAACCAAAATGAGAGCAAAATTAAATGAAATCAAAAACAAAAGGATTATACAACAGATCAATAAATCAAAAAGTTGTTTTTTGAAAATGTCAATAAAATAGATAAACCTTTGGATTATCTAACCAGTAAAAAAAAAGTAAAATCTCTAATTTCATCAATCAGAAATGGTAAATATGAAATAACAGCAGACCCCTCAGAAATTCAAAAAATCCTTAACGAATATTACAAGAAACTTTACTCTCAGAAATATGAAAATAGGAAGGAAATTGACCAATATTTGGAAGCATGCCACCTACCAAGTCGTAGCTAGATTGAAGTGGAAATGTTGAACAGGCCTATATCAAGTTCTGAAATAGCATCAACTATACAAAATCTCCCTAAAAAGAAAAGCCTGGGACCAGATGTCTTCACGTTGGAATTCTACACAACCTTTAAAGAAGAACTAGTACCTATATTACTAAACCTCTTCCAAAATATAGAAAAAGAAGGAATACTACCCAACACATTCTATGAAGCAAACATCACCTTGATCCCTAAACTGGGGAAAGACCCAATAAGAAAAGAAAATCATAGACCAATATCACTAATGAATATTGATGCAAAAATACTCAACAAGATCCTAACAAACAGAATCCAACAACACATCAAACAAATTATACACCACAAACACATGGGCTTTATCCCAGTGTCTCAAGACTGGTTCAATATACATAAATCTATAAATGTTAATTCAGCACATAAACAAATTAAAAAATGAAGGGCAGCGCCTGTGGCTCAAAGGAGTAGAGCGCTGGCCCCATCTGCTGGAGGTGGTGGGTTCAAATCCAGCCTTGGACAAAAACTGCAAAAAAAAAAAGAAAACAAATTAAAAAATAAAAACCATATGATTCTCTCAATTGATGCACAAAGCCTTTTTTTTTTTTTGGAGTCAGAACCTCAAGCTGTCACCCTGGATAGAGTGCTGTGGCATCACAACTCACATCAACCTCCAATTCCTGAGCTCAAGCAAGTTTCTTGCCTCCACCTCCCAAGTAGCTGGGACTATAGGAGCCTGCCACAATGCCCGGCCATTTTTTATTTGCAGCCATCATTGTTATTTGGTGGGCCTGGGCTGGATTTGAATGTACCAGCTCAGGTGTACATGGCTGGTCCCTCAGCCTGTCGAGGCACAGGCACCAAGGCCAGAAAATATTTTGATAATATCCAGCATCCCTTCATGATCAGAACACTTAAAAAAATTGATATAGATGGGACATTTCCTAAACTACTAGAGGCCATCTACAGCAAACACACAGCCAATATTGTATTGAATGGAGTTAAATTGATATCATTTCCACTTAGAGCAGGAACCAGGTGGTGTTGCCCATTATCTCCTCTGCTCTTCAACATTGTAATGAAAGTCTTAGCCATTGAAATTAGGGAAGAAAAGGAAATGAGGGGTATCCACATAGGGTCAGAAGAGATCAAACTTTCACTCTTCGCAGATGATATGATTGTATATCAGGAAAACACCAGGGATTCTACTACAAAACTTTTAGAAGTGATCAAGGAATACAGCAATGTCTCAGGCTACAAAATCAACACCCATAATTCTGTAGCCTTTATATATACCAACAATCACC
>CAUYRH010159188.1:0-67109 GCA_963574655.1 Perodicticus potto | reverse complement strand
TTTGTGGGTTTTTTTTTTTTTTGTTTTTTTTGGGTATTTTCTTTTGTTTAGCTGGGGCATCTGTTGGTATTTCCTGTTTTTTTTTTTTTTTTTTTTTTTTTTTGTCTGATTGAGGTTATTAGAGATCTTACTTTTCTAGTTGATGTGCCTTAGGGTTTATTGATTTTATCTTTTGAAAGAACCAACTTTGTTTCATTCTTCTTCTATATAGTTCTTTTAATCTAGATTTCATTCAGTTCTGATCTAATTTTGGTTATTTTCCAGTTCCTTGAGATGATTCATTAGATTGTTGATTTGTGCTCTTTCTGATTACTGTATGTGGACATTTAATGCAATAAATCTTCCTCTTAGGACTGCTTTTGCAATGTCTCACAGGTTTTGATAGCTTGTGGCTTCATTGTCATTTTTTTCAAGAATCTGTTATTTTCCTTCTTAATCTCTTCTTTGACCCCACTATAGTTCAGCAAAAGGCTATTTCATTTCCATGACTTTGTGTGGGGTTGTTTTTCTCTTTTGGAATTGAATTTTACTTATATTCCATTGTGGTGTGCAAAGATATAAGGTATAATTTCTATTTTTCCAAATTTGTTGAGGTTTTATTTGTTTCCTAGCATATAATCAATATTGAAGAATGATCTCTTGTACTGATGAGAAGAATGTGTATTCAGTAGTATTGAGGTGAAATGTTCTGTATATGTCTGTTAAGCCCATTTGTTGTAGAATTGTGTTTAAGTACATCATTTCTTTGTTTAGTCTCTGTTTGGAGGATCTGTCCAGTTCTGTCAGTGGAGTGGGTAGTATAGACATTTTAACAAGTTGATTTTTCCCAGCTGTGAACATGGTATGTTCTTCCATTTGTTAATATTCTTTGCTGTTGACGTCCCAACTTTTACAGTGTTATGGGTTACCTTATTGTTCAGATCATGTAAGGTGTGTTTTATCAATCTTGGGTGTTAATGATGGGTGCCTAAGTATTTAGGTTTGAAATGTCTTCTTGTTCCCTTTACTAGTATATAGGGTTCATCTTTTTCTTTACTTTTGTTGCTTTAAAGTCAGTTATATCTACAAAAAGGATTGTGACTCTCACTTTCTTTTCGTTCCCATTTGCCTGACATACTGTTTTCTAACCCTTTACCCTTAGTCTTGATTTGTCTTTGGGGATCAGACATGTTTTTCTGAAGACACCAAACTCTTGGGTTGTATATTTTTATCTGATCAGTGAGCCTTTGCCTTTTCACTGGTGAATTCAAGCCATTCACATTTATTAAGAGAATTGGTAGGTGGGTTGGAGTTCTGTTGCTTTGGTGTATTAGTTGGGCCATTGTGGAAGCTAGGCTTTGTTATTTACTTTCTGAGTGTCTTTATTTTGCTGGTGGAACATTGTGTTGGTTTGCTTATGCTACTGGTCTGAGTACTTCCTTTAGGCAAATGTCCTCTATGTTTGCTTGTCAGTGAAAGATTTGATTTCTTTATTAGTTAGGAAACTTAGTTCTGCAGGATATAGAATCTTACGCAAGCAGTTCTTTTGTTTGGGAAGATTCAAAGTGGGAGCCCATTCTCTTCTAGCTTGTAAAGTAAAGTATCTGCTGAGGAATCATCTGTTAATCTGATTTTGTTCACCCTTGTAGGCCAGATACTGCTTATGCCTGGCTACTTGCAGAATTTTCTCTTTAATTTTAACTTTGGCCAGGTTATATACAATGTGTCTAGGAGATGCTCTGTTTGAAATGAGTTGGCCTAAGGTTCGATAACCTTCTAATGGGTGTATATCTGACTCTTTGGTGATGCTTGGGAAATTTTCAGTTTCATATCAACATCTGAGATTCTTTCTTCTCCATGATTAAATCTGTTGTTGAAATTTTCTACTAATATTTTGCAATTTGAGTGACTCCTTCAATTCTTTAAGCTCCATTATATCCTTTCTAATTTTTCCGTGTCCTGAGAGAAGTTGGTGGGAAGTTGTCTCTAAACTGCCATCTTGGAGCCACTTCCTCCCCTGTCCCCAAATTTTTCTGTTTGCTTTTGAACCCCTGTAGTTTTATGTCACTTGCTAAATTAGGTAGTTTTCAGACTTTTTAGTTTCAGATAATTTTTATAGCCCCACTCTCTTTCTTTTTTCTTAGAATGCCAAAGACATGAGTATTAGATCTTTTTTTTTAGTTCCAGCAGTCCCTGAGACTCTGTTCATTTTATTCCCCTGTTTATTTTCCTTTTGTTATTCATGTAGTATACATTTTATTGTTCTGTCTTCCAGTTCATTAATTCTTTTCTCCATCCCTCCCTCCATTCTGATGTTGAACCCATCTACTGAGCTTTTTATTTTGGTTATTGTAATTTTCCATTCTAAAGTTTTCATGTGGTTTTTTATTGTATATTCTGTTTCTTTGCTGAAGTCTTCTATTTTTGCATTTAACTGTTTTCTTAATTGTTCATTGAAGCATTTTTCTCATGAATGCTATAAATTTGTCAGATAATTTTGACCTCTCTGTCCTTTTGGTGTTAGCATTTTTTGATTGCCTATTTTAAAGTCAGCTTATTATCTTTCTGATGCTGAGCAGGGTGAGTAATTTTTTTTTTTTTTCTTGAGACAGTCTCAAGCTGTCACCCGGGGGAGAGTGCTGTGGCGTCACAGCTCACAGCAACCTCAAACTCTTGTGCTTACATGATCCTCTTGCCTCAGACTCCCAAGTAGCTGGGACTACAGGTGTCCGCCACAACGCCCAGCTATTTTTTAGTTATAGTTGCCATTGTTGTTTGGTGGGCCTGGGCTAGATTTGACCCTGCCAGCTCCAGTGTATGTGGCTGGCACCCTAGCCACTTGAGCTACAGATGCCCAACAAGGATGAGTAATTTTTGAGACCTTTTTTCCTGTTATATTCTGAGACTCTGGATTTTCTTTAAACCTTCTGTTTTAGTTGGACTTCTATGACAATATTTTAGCAGGGGAAGGGGTCTTATTACTGCCAGGTAGAGTATGAAGTCCATGTTTCCCACTAAGCCTTGGTTAATACTCAAAATGTGGCTGGAGTGGTTCCTCATTACTGTGGGATAGGTGTAGGAGTTCTGTGTCTCCATTGTTTGGAGGCTGACCTCATTAGTACTGGGTGGTAGTGAAAGTCTAGATCAGTGGTTCTCAACCTTCCTAATGCCTCCTCATGCTACGACCCTTTAATATAGTTCCTTACGTTGTGGTGACTCCCAACCATAAAATTATTTTCGTTGCTACTTCATAACTGTAATTTTACTACTGTTATGAATTGTAATATAAATATCTGATATGCAGGATGTATCTTCAATGTTACAAAGAGGTCCCGACCCACAGGTTGAGAACCACTGGTCTAGATTGTTCTCTGGACCTCCTTAGTTGTAGGGGGAGGGATACCTCATCAATGCCAGTTTGGGGAAGAAATCAGTACTATTCTACTGATAGTACTGGGTGAGGGAGCTGTCTTGTTATTCTCCAATGGAGTGAAAGTCTCTGCTCCTTATTTGGTCTTTACTCACACCCCTATAGCAGGAGTGTTGTAGGGCCTTTTTCTAGTCACGCGAGGATGGAGTTTAGGCTGCTCACTGAGCTTTTCTGAGAAGATTGGAAGGGGACTATAGTTGTTTCTGCCTTATAGTGTTGGACTGAAGTAGAGTGAAAATTGTCTAAAGTTTTTTTCTTACCATGCTGCTTTGCTTTCAGTCTTTTGGCTAGGAAGAGCAGGCTTTTGTTGGGGTGTTTTTTGTTTGTACCTGTTGGCTTTTTCTGGTCGTTGGCTTTTCCAGCCTAAGTCTGGATGTATGAGGAAAAAGTAAAACAGTATCACGAATGTTCCTTGGGCTACAGCTAGGTTCTCTAGCTGTTCTGCTTCTGTCTTTTAGATCTTCTTACACTTATTTATATATAATGTCCATGGTTTTTGGTTGTATTCAATAGGAGGAATAGGGGAAAATATATCAACTCCCTCTTCATGGAAGTAGAAGTTACACACAGGTTTTAAGTCGCAGTGACTTTCTTATTGGTGGAATTTTAGGTAAAATATAGTGGCATACTGACATATGTAAAAATAAATGAGTTTCATATGTAAGAGAGTGAGAGAGCGAGAGTAAGTGTGAGAAACCACATGTGTGTGTAAGGAAAACAGTTTGGCTCAGCCTTGTTGCCTAGAGCTGGCCCTGGCACTAATTGAGTTTTCACCATTTCTCTTCTTTTTCTTATGAACTCTCAGTCTCTAAAAATGATAAATTTTTAATGTATCTCCAGACTGTGCCTAAATGTAGTAAAGGTTGTAGTAAATGTAGATAACATACTTTGAGTCCATACTTTTTGTTTTATACAGTGATTTTTTTTTTTACATTGGATATACCTTAGACCAGCAGTTCTCAACCTGTGGGTCGTGACCGTTTTGTAACAATGAAAATACATCCTGCATATGAGATATTTACATTACAGTTCATAACAGTAGCAAAATTAGTTATGAAGTAGCAACGAAAATAATTTTATGGTTGGGGGTCACCACAACATGAGGAACTATATTAAAGGGTTGCGGCATTAGGAGGCACTAACGAGAACCGTTAATGAGGCAGTGAGAACCACTGCCTTAGACTTATTTAAGGAGTTAAACAAACACATTACCTAAGTCTATTCCAGATTGGGTTTTTTTAGGCTGGTATGGAAAGCCACTGGCCAAGACTTTGCATTTGGGTAGTTGCTTATGAATCATAAGGCTTCCTTAAAGAATGTAGAGTTAAAAGCTGATATGTGAACATTTTTATCATTTTTGTTAACTTTTGGTGGGACCTAATGATTGATCGATTGATTTGGCAGTCATATTTGACCAAAGGTATAGATTAAAGCATTCTTTTTTCAAGGTAAGGAAAGGGACGCCCCTGTTGACAATTTTTTTTTTCTCCTCTAAAATTTAACTCCTAAATTTCATATTGAATTTCTGTGATATATTGCTTTCTGATTGTAGGCATTCATATATATGTATGCGTATATCTTTTCTTTATTATAGGCTTTCTACATTTTCACTTATTACTCTTTTGGTCTTCATATAATTCTTGATGTTAATTTTGGTTTTTCTTAATTCTAATTTATATTGATATATATTGATAGTTTTTTTGTTAAATTGATCTGTAGTGAGCATTACATTGTTCTTAGATGAGAGCCTCATTTATTGTATCACACTATTGTTATCTTTGACCTATTTTATAGTTTTATTTTAGTTTAATTATAGGAGCTCTGTGCTGAACTTTACTTGTTTACCTCCAATCCAGTTCTTTGTATCAGTGTGAGTTCATAGGCCTTTGTATAAGCCTATGCCTAAGTCTTGCAATCTCTACGAGATATGAGTGGAGGTTGGATGACGTGTTCTTTATAATGAGTATTACTTTCTATACTTTGCTATGTTTTAATAATGTGACCTCTCATAGATTCTTTAATAATCCAGTCTCTTTGTACATTGGTGGTAAATTGTGACATCTTTTTTTTAATCCTGATTTTATGCCAGATGATAATTTTGAGGATGGCATATTAATCATAGGTAGTTAAAACTAAACTGGGGTAACTGGGGCCCAGAGATTGTGTTTTGGTGGGCCCTCATTCTTGCCCTGCTCTGGGCATGCTACATCCCTGTACCAGATTCTATACCTTTCCCTCCTAGATCATACTCTGCATACCCAGGATCCCAGAATTCCCTGTCTAAAGGTCCCTGAGCCTATATAGGCTTCTTTTCTGGGATTGTCCTCCTTAGGGCAGACTGCATCAATGTATGGTAGACAAGAGATAGCTGATAAAATGCTGGCATATGGTTGTGGAAGCTTTGGGATAGGGCTCAAATGTGTATGATGAGGTGTTCTAGGAGTTAGAGGTGGGAATAGAAAGCAGTTAAGGCCTAGAACTCAGGTCTCTGTGTTCTTGCCTTTGAGCCTTAACCATTAGTAACAGTGAACCTATACACCTATAGGTGTAAATGGTATTAATTTACTTTGGATTGACTAGAATTATTGTTGTATTTTGGTAAAATGAAACCAGGCAAAACTGCATTGTATGTAGTATTCTGATCTTTTAACAGTAGTCCATAGTCTTGAACTTCTAGTCCTAGGACCTCTTACCAGATGATACAAAAGGTGCTAATGACTAGGATTAATTTATTTACCTAATCTTATGATTATAGTAATTGCCATTTCACTATTCTCTTGTTCAGGATTTCTTTATTGTCAATTTTGTAATCATATTGTTTGTTTTTTGAAACAGTTTGGCACCTTCCAGATAGTTCTATTGGATGAGAGCCTTGGGTCCTCCTTTGGACTTTTAAAGCTCTGACGTAATTTTGTCTTTTTATTCCTAAAATAATTTATTATGAAAGTTTCTTCTAGATTATGGATCATCATGCTTGTGAAATTGTTCTGATAATGCATGTGGTTAATCTTTCCTTAAGTTTTGGTATATGCAAGCTAATTAGTTCATCAATGTGATTGATTTATTCAGTCTGTTTTATTGATTTTTTAAATTGTCTTCCTATTTTTCCTAAAAATTTTTTGTATATAAATTTCACTGTTTTTCTACGTTTGAGAAATTGTGACTATATGTTTGAATACCCCCTGTATTACAGGATTATATTTCAGCACTAGCTGGGTAGACATAGTGTGGTTTAGTTTTGCTACCAACCATCTAAAGTTAGCTCAGATCCCACAAATTCAAGGATGTGGTCCCTAACATGACTGCCTTTACTTCAGACATCAGCTGTGCTTCAGGGGATCCTTGTTACCCGTACTTCTGACTGGCTGTAAATTCAGCAGTTCCTTTTACCCCTTAGGTTTGGTAATTTGCTAGAATTATTGACAGAACTCAGGAAAAGAACCATACTTGCAATTACAGTTTTATTATAAAGGGCGCAAATCAGGAGCCTAATTCAGTCCAACTTCAAACTCCTGAGCTCACATGATTCTCCAGCCTCAGCCTCCTGAGCAGCTATACAATACTACTACAGCTGCACACTACTGTGCCTGGCTAATACTTTTGGTATTTTTTGTAGAGATAGGATATCACTGTATTGCCTACGCTGGTCTTGAACTCATAGCCTCAAGTGATACTCCCACCTTGGCCTCTCAGAGTGCTAGGATTACAGGCATGAGCCAACACACCTGGCCAACAGAGACATTTCTATCACTCTGGAAATTCCAAGGGTCTTTGCCGATCCTTAAAAAGGAGTTTCAAAAGTATTTAGAACCCTTAAAAAATAGTTATGTTGAAACTTTTAGGGAGACTGAATAAAGAGATCCGACTGGTACCCTATATTGCTGTTACCCCTCCCTCCTTGATGTCTGCAGTGACAATGTGGTAGCTAATGTTCAACTGGCCATTTCAGACCATGGGGTAGTCTGGACAACAGGGGCCACATCCTAATGGCGTTGTCACACTGCCTCATTTCTGACAGCTTCTTCCTCTCTCCCTCTTTTGCTTCCTCCCCCCCCGCCAATTATCTATTTACATTGGTTTCCTATTTCTGCTATAACAAATTACCACAAATTTGGTGGTTTGCATAGCACAAGTTTATTATCTTACAATTTTGTAGATAAAAGTCCAACGCAGATCTCATTGAGCTAAATTTGAAGTGTTGGCAGGGCTGCCCTTTTTTCTGAAATTTCTCAGAGAGAAACTGTTTCTTTGCATTTTAAAGGGTTCTCATCCTTCTTCACCTTCAGAGCAGCAGTGTTTAAAAAATGCTTCAAATCAGTCCTTCCATACTCTGATCTCCCTCTGACTCTTCTGCCTCCCTCTTTCACTTTTTAGTACTCTTGTGATTATATTGGGTCTGCCCAGGTATTTCAAGATAATCACCCTACCTGAAGATTCTTAATTTAATTTGATCTTTAAAGCCCTTTTTGACATATAAGGTAACATATTCACAATTTCCAAGGATTAGAACATGGACAACTTTGGGAGATGTTATTCATTCTGTCTACCTTCCCAGCCTATTCCTGTGTATCTATGTATCCAATCTTTCCCCTCTTCTTCTTGTATCTTGCAATCTTCCATCTTTTTAAGTTTTTTATATTTAATCCCTGAACGTTTACTTTTGCATGTATACTTGAAGAATAAACATGTATCTGAAAAAATTAAGAGTAATCACTAATTACTGATTAGTAATTGTCTAATGTCAGCTATTAATTGTCTAATGTCAACTATTTAGTTCATATTCACATTTCTTCCAGGAGACACACATTGTATTTGATCTTTTAATCTGTCGCCATTACCACCATCCCCAACCCTAGCTGGTACACACTGTTTTTCCCTATAACATTGACTTTTTGAAGGAATGGGGCAAGTTTCTTTCTTCCCTTTTTTTTTTTTTTTTTTTTCTTTTTCTTATGGTAGAATCTCCCACTAATGTTTCCTCATTCGTATCTTTTAACTTTTTCTTTATTCCCTGTATTTCCTATAACTTGGAATTTATATGTAGACTAGCAGGGCTATCCAGTAGAACTCTGTAATGCTGAAAATATTCTGTATGTGCACTGTGCAATATAGCTATTATACACATGTAACATTTTTAATTTAAATTAAATAAAATTAAAAATTCAGTTCCTTAGTCAGACTAACTGCATTTCCAGATTCAATAGATTAGGTTAAAGTTATATATTTGGGAGATGAATTTCATGGATTGTGGTATATATTTCTTACTGAATCATATGAGAAGTCAAATACTTTTAGGTTATCGCTTAGTGAAACAGATCTCTCTATTATAAAGGTACATTTTGTTCATTGTAATTATTAAGTAATCTGTGGAATGGTACTTTTGTATCCTCAAACTATCCTTTCGCCAGTAACCTTTTACCACGTAGTAGTATCTGTTGGTGATCCTTGCTGGAATGAATCATCACATTACGTTAAAGGTGCAAAATAGTGATACTCTAATAATTTCAATCATTATATATTAGGTGGTATTTTTCTGTAAAGAACTGCTTTTCTTAAACCCCCTTCCTTTAAAAAACATGGAGCGGCTCGGCGCCTGTGGCTCAACAGGCTAAGGCGCCAGCCACATACACCTGAGCTGGCGGGTTCGAATCCAGCCCAGGCCCGCCAAACAACAATGACGGCTGCAACCAAAATGGCCGGGTGTTGTGGTGGGCGCCTGTAGTCCCAGCTACTTGGGAGGCGGAGGCAAGAGAATTGCTTGAGTCCAGGAATTGGGAATTGCTGTGAGCTGTGATGCCACAGCACCTACCGAGGGCGACAACTTGAGGCTCTGTCTCAAAAAAAAAAAAAAGTTAATACTATTAGCATGTTAAAAAACATGGAGCATATTGCAAGGGTATAAGCCAAATCTGTCAAGTGTAGAACATAAATGTCTTAACACAATAATCAAGTAAATGAGATGAAAGCTATGTTAATTGATTTGATGTAACTATGTCAGATTGTATTAAAAAAAAAATCAACACATTGTACTCCACATATGCATAAATGTATTCATGATGTATGTGTATATGACTCAATAAAAAAAAAGAAATAAAGTTTTCCATTACTGTACATTGTTCCTGTAGGAAAAAAATACATTCTAGAATAATTATTTTATTCAAATTGTTATAATCAATTATAGTCATTATTTTGATTCTCAAATTATCCTAAATTAGGCTAGTGCTAGGTTCTTCAGATATAATCTCATTAATCTTGGAGTGTTTCTTTACCACCGGCACAGCAAGATGTCAGAAGCTTACCATGTAATTTCCCTATTCCAGTCCTTGCAATAAGTCATTCTTTTCAAGTAGCACCAGGTGTCTTTTACTATAGAATAGCATTTTAGAAGCCAAGATTTGGTATTATAAGTGAGCTTATTGTTACAGATGTCCCCAATCTTTACATGTATCTGGTGCTTCCGATTTCTTAGCCTTGTTTTAGTTCTGTGAAGTTAATCAATGTGCTTCTCGCTGATTTCTCAGATCTTTTGAATCAGTTATGACTCTTTCATTTATTTTCTGTTTCCAAAACTTTATTGCTATCTCTTACGTGGTATTGTTGAAGCTTTTTAAAAATTCTTACTAAAAATAAATACAAATAGGCTCGGCGCCTGTGGCTCAACGGGCTAAGGCACCAGCCACGTACACCTGAGCTGGTAGGTTCGAATCCAGCCCGGGCCCGCCAAACAAGAATGACGGCTGCAACCAAAAAATGGCCTGGCGTTGTGGCGGGCGCCTGTGGTCCCAGCTGCTCGGGAGGCAGAGGCAGGAGACTCACTTGAGCCCAGGAATTGGAGGTTGCTGTGAGCTGTGATGCCACAACACTCTACCCAGGGCGACAGCTTGAGGCTCTGTCTCAAAAAAAAAAAAAAAAAAGTACAAATAAATAAAAATTCTTGCTGTACATTTTAGTAGAATGTTTGAGGGGAGTTGAGGTAAATCAATATGTTCAAGTCACCATATTTAACTGGAGGTCTTTATATCAACATTCTCAATATAAATATAGATTTTACCATGCAGAAGTAACTATGCCTAATGCTCTAGGGGGATTCAAAACTTGATAAGACACGTCTTAATCTGTTTGGGCTGCTATATCAAAATACCTTAGACTGGGTATTTATAAACAATAGAAATTTATTGCTCACAATTTTCGAGGTTTGAAAGTCCAAAATCAAGGTGCCAGCAATCTGATGTGCCACCTTATATGTGTTTCTTACAGGGCAGAATGGGTGTGGAAGCTCTCTGGGACCTCATTTCTGAGGGTTTTAATTCCATTTGTAAGGGCGAAGCCCTCATGGCCTGATCACCTCCTACAGACCCTACCTTCTAATACTACCATATTGGTGATTTGGTTTCAACATATGAATTTAAGGGGACATAAACATTCAGAAAATAGCAGACACTTGCTATTCAAGTAGCTTCCTTGCTTTCAAGCAAGTAGTCTTGCTTTCAGGTAGCTGCCTTGTTATTCAGGGCATTTGTAATGAGTTTGTAACTCACCAGAGGTATAAGGATAATACTTGTCTTGTATTTTATGTTTTAGAAATAGTGGTTCTCATAAACATTGACTTACCATTCAATCCAGCAATCCTACTATTGGGTACCCAGAGGAAAAGAAATCATTTTCATCAAAAAGGCACCTGCACTCAAATGTTTATCACAGCACAATCCACAATTGCAAAGACGTGGGATAAACCTAAGTACCCATCAATTTATGAGTGAATTTAAAAAAATGTATATATGTACCAGGGAGTACTACTCAGTTATAAAAAGAAATGGAATGTCTTTTGAAGCAACTTGAATGGAACTGGAAACCATTATCCTAAGTGAAATATCTTAGGGATGGAAAAACAGAGATCACATGTATGTTGTAATAATTGGGAGTTAAATGATGGGCACAAACAGGCACAAGGAAATGTAAAGGTCATTGGAGTCCAAGAAGGGGTGGAGGAAGAGAGAGAGTGAAAGGTAATAACTTACTTTGAGTACCATGAAGACCTTCTGGTAATGGACACACTAAAAGCCTTGACTTAAGCATTATACAAGTTATCCATGTAACAAAAACATTTGTACCCCCTTATTATTTTGATACAAAAACGAATTAAAGGAAATTCAGCCTGGGGCAGGGGGAAGAATAGTGGTTCTCAATGATGGTCGCACAATTAGAATCATTTTGAAGACATGAAAAAATACTGCCTCGTCCTCACCTCAGATCAATAAAATCAGAATCTTTATGGGTAGAACTAAATTCTCTGGGTTCCGAACTTTTTTGGATATGACACAGTCTTCTAGTGATTCTTTCTGTATGGGCATTAAGATGGCTTAGGGTCACCTTGTAATTTCCTTGCCCTATATCAGTTTCTCTCAAAGACCTCATGGACTTTATATGTTTGAACATTCTAGTCTCTTTTTTATGCTTCACTCATTCATTCTTTAGGACTTAGCTTAAACCTCTTCTCCTTAAACATCCATTTTGGCTAAGTCATCTTACAATGCCCATTATGATCTGATATGCATTTTTTAATCCCATTAGACTCTAAGCTTCTTGAAGAAATTCTTATTTTGCAGGTATGGGTACATTTTATGTACTTAAAAAAGTTAGTTGAACTGATCATAAGACTTCTAATTGGGGGATCTGAGAGGGCAGAATTTATGATAAAATTCCTTAAGTATTGGCTCTTGTTCACTTTTGATTTCCTCTACAGCTATATTTTATGAATATTGTTAAATTGTATTAAATGGACATTATATTTCAATCTTGAAAAATGATTAAGATTTAAGTGGAAACAATGGTGGGTATTGAGATTTAAATTGTGCGTGCCTGAGAGGCAGTTGTAGGGGCAGATGGGAATAGGCAACAACTCATGGGTTGATGTTAAATAAAAATTGCAAATATAATTTTAGAAAGTTAAAAAATATTTAAAAACTATTATGGTAAAAAAATTAAAAAGAACTTATAGATAGTGGCTGTTAAAAATTGATAGTTTAAATTTTTGTGATTCTGCTCTATCACAAACTTGTCATTTTTATGCAAAGGTAATATTTTACTGTTTTACTTTCTTATTTTTACTTTTTAAAACTTTTCTTCGTGGTTTTGTGATTCACAAAATTGTCACCTTTTATGGCAATATGTTACTCTATTTTGTTGATATGTAATAGTTTGCCTAACCATCTCTCAATTGTTCTACATTTTTTATTTTTATTTTTCCAAGATCATAATCATTTAGTTTTCAAGATCATAATCTCTTGATACAAATACTTTCCTGTTTTCTAGAAATTGAATATGTGTAATAGAGCCTTTGAAATTATCTGTGACAGAAATTTAATACAGTCACAGGGATTACAAGGTAGCATATGCTGATGTGTCAAATAAATCTGAATTCTTTGATAGCCAGTTTACTAGTAGATGTGTGATCTTGAATAAGCTAGTTTACTCTTGTGTGCTTAATTATAAAATTGGGTTAATAATAGCTTATATTAGTGAGCATTTAAAATTGTAACAGGTGCTGTTTGAGTATTTTACATGTATTAATCTATTTAAAATTCCAAATAGTCTTAATAGTCCCATATTAAATGTGGCAACAGAGTAGTTAAATAGATTCCATAGCTACTAATAATGGTGCTGTTATTGTACCCAGTGCCATCTAGAGGTAGTTTTGACCTTTGGAGTGGTTCTCATATTCACTTTGTAGTGTCAAAGCACCAACTGCACCTATTCCAGGCTGGCAAATTGGCTTTCATTAGACAAATTAAAGATTACTGAAGTTCCTCTGCCTAGAGCTGGAGTGAATTGTGTTTACGCACCTAATACTTTAACCTTGTTTTTATTGTAGAAACTGTATCTAGGAGCAAGGTTCACTTTAGATTTAACTATTCTCTTCAATATTTCTGTGTTTCATATTTGTTTTTGAGAGAGGAATGATAACATTTTAGATTTGCATTTTTATATTAATATCTGGAAGGCCTTTTGTTATCCTTCCCCCTCCTTTCTTGTCTCCATCTCTCTTTTAACTGGAATTTAATATTTGTCTAGCTAGAATTTTACTTCTTGATTGTAGGCAGTTAGAGTGCTAGAGTTTCTTATATCCAAAGAGAAACCTGGTAAACAATGCCACCTCCTTACTTACATGGAAGGAAAAGCAAGAGTTAAGGCCACACAATTAGAGAGTAATTTAAAACTCAAGCCTGGTTTTCTGACTCAGATCCACTTTTGGCCTCATTCCATTGTACTATTTGCTGTCTTATTTGTAGTAGTCTTTTAGAAATTAGTATTATAGGGTGGCGCCTGTGGCTCAGAGGAGTAGGGTGCCAGCCCCATATACCAGAGGTGGTGGGTTCAAACCTGGCCCTGGCCAAAAAGAAAAAAAAGAAATTAGTATTATAATTATGCTTCTTATCAGGAATAGTTATATTTGTTTAGTTCTTTGTAGTTTTGTAAAGTGCTTTCTCATCCTTTATCTCATTCCTTTTTTGCACAGATAACCTTTTGTGTATATATCTGAGGTTCTTAAATAGTGGCATCGTTTCTTTGTTACTGTTGCCTACCCACCACTTCTTTACATATTCACAGATCTAGCTGCCTTCACTTCAGACATGTGTTGACTTGTTCCACTGAGGTTATAAAGTTTAGGCATTGTAGCCTGTCAGTTCCAACTTTTTCCACATTTTCTGGGTACTCCTGGAGTTTGAGGCATGAAATTCCAGACATGAAGATGATTACTTGTTTTGAAGCACCTATATTTCTTGACTTTTAAGATTACTTATGATAAGGGAAGTTCTTTTTAAAACTTAATCAATATGTAGTTAGCAACACACTGTAGAAACAAACACAAGGATAATCATATCATTTATTGTACTAACATTCTTCATCAAAATGGTGTTAGAGATAAGATAAATTATATGGCTATAATTTGTGTTAGTGTGATTTGGTTGGTGGCAGGGGAGTGAATTGTTAGTCTAAGGCTAGCCACACTGATTGCCAAAACTTTCTGCAGGGGGGTCTTTTACCTAATAAACTAATATAAAACCTGGAGATTCTTAAGAGGATCCTCTGTGATTTATATTTAGGTTAAATCCATTGAACACAGTATAGTCTCTGAGAAAATCTGTTTGTTATTGATTATCCAACCTTAAAAAATGGAAATGAAAGGCATAGTAGTTTTCTGGGAAACATTTTGGTAGATTATATATTAAAACTTATTTGTTTGAACTGTGTGGTCAGCGTTAAATGCTTCTTCAATGCTTGTTTGAGAGTAAAATGTGACACTTTAAGTTCACTTTATGATACTACTGGGTAAATAAGAGTTAGTGTTAAGCTTTTTATCCTTGGGTTTCTAATAGCTACTGCTGAGGTGAGCCTTATATGTTAAGATTATCTGAAGATAAGACTGCAACTCATTGGCTCAAAGTTCAAAGGAGAGCGTTAGCTTCAAGGACGCAAATCTCTTGAGTTGTTATCCACCAATTTGTAACAGAAGTGTAGATGAACAACATTTATCTAGATAATCTAGTATCATTTACCTGCAGTTTGAGGTCAGTCTGTTTAGGGGCTTATGTAGGTTCTTTGAACTATTTTGCAGAGATGAGAGTTCACATTTATTTTTATTCTCAAATTTGAAGTAATACGTGGTTTTGTGTGCCTTTTCCAGCAGGTGCTATTAACCATATTTTGCCCATTTTATTTTATTTTATTTTTTAGGTTAAAGCAACAGCTTATTTTTAATTTATTTATTTTTATTATTTTTATTAGATCATAATTATATATTACTACATTTATGGGGTACAATGTACTGATTTTATATGCAATTTGGAATGCTTACATCAAACTGGTTAACATAGCCTTCACCTCACTTATTTAATTGTTGTGTTAAGACATTTATACTCTACTTTTAATATATTTGACATGCACCCTTGCAGTATGCACAGTAGGTGAGGTCCCACCGATTACCCTCCCTCCACCCAGACACCCTCCTCTCCTCCTCTGGCCTCTTCTTCTCTCTCTCTTTCTGGGCTATAATTGTGTTTTATCATTCGTATGAGTGTGGGTGATTGTTGGTTTCACAGTAGTTCTGACTACATTGGATTCATTTTGCCCATTTTAAAGCTATTTTAGGTTCTCTCTGAACTGTGGAGCTCTCTGAAATTAATTGTTTTTAGATAGGATTTCATTGTCTGGGACACTATTATTTCCTATGTGTTTTTTCCTCCACAAATTGACTGTGAGCCCATTTTAAAATCTGTAATACAAACTCCGATACTAAAAGGGATCATCACCTAAGGTAGATAATTAAACCAGGCTAAATGGGGCCCATGTAAAAGGGAGAACAGACACCCTATTGGTTTAAATCAGCTTTATTGTCTCAGATTCTTAACCTTGTGAGAATGTGAGTTTGATGTTGTCTGAACAAAATCTGAACTATCTGGCCTGTGGCCTCTCACCTTGTTACCTGTAAATAATAGCACATAAAATGAACCTGTAAAAATACTTTATTAATACTTGTTTGATTGAAATATGCTATTGTTTTGTCATAACTGGCAGCACTGCATCTGAAGAACTCCCATAGATACAACATGTGTGATATGATGTAAAATGTTTAAAAATGTTATCTATTAAAGATTTTCCCCTTTTGAAAGATTTGTATACTGATAGATTAACTCTTACCCCCACCTACTCTATCTCCTAACTGACTTTTGTAGTCTATATTTAGAGTGTCTCCAGGTTTTCTTTGTTTTTAAATCTACTTCTTGGGTCATAAACATACTCTGGAAAAAAAAAAGAAAAACATACCCTGGTTATAAAGAAACCACAAATACTCCCCAGGAAAAAACGTCTTTCTTTCTGTTGTACACCTTCTTGCAGACCAAACTCTTTAGGGTAGAACTCCATGTCCTCCATTCTCCTTTTTTTTTATTTTTCCCGTCACCATTACTTATACATTTGTTAAAGAATTATAAAACACTGAATGGAGTTGAAACACATTCTTCTTTTTTTTTGAGAGAGTCTCACTATGTGGCCCTCAACAGACTGCTGGTGCATCATAGCTCACAATAACCTCCTGGGCTCAAGTGATTCTCCTGTCTCAGCCTCCTGAGTAGCTGGGACTACAGGCATCCTCCACAAGGCCTGGCTATTTTTTGTTTTAGCAGGCTCAGGCGGGCTTTGAACCCACCAGCCCTGGTGCATGTGGCTGGCACCCTAACCATTGAGCTACGGGCGCCAAGCCCTCCATTCTCTTTCTAAGTTTATCATTCCCTAGTTCCTTACATAGTAAATTTACTTGGTATCCGTCCCTCTCTATGGCCTCGCTCCCCTTTCTTTTCCATATGCTATTTCGTCTAATGGGAATGACCTCTCTTATTTATGCTGTATATAATTTCTTCTATTACTGTACTATTTTTAAGTCTTTTACTATGTTCTTTCATTACCAGAGTAGATTTTAAGTTTCCTAAGGATAGTGACTTTTTTCTTACTGTATCTTTGAGCATGTAATGCCTAATCCTGTGCTGTGTGTGTGACAGACATTCAACAGGTTTTGCTGAACTTGATTATTATTTTATATTTTCCCTCTTTCATTTTTTATTGTGGTATAATATACAGAACATAAAATTCATATATTCATATATTTGAAAATTCATATTCATATATTTTCCCTCTTTCATTTTTTATTGTGGTATAATATACAGAACATAAAATTCACACCGTTTAAACCATTTTAAATTGTATAGTTCTGTGGAATCAAGTATGTTTGTATTACCGTGCAATAGTCGCCATCATCTGTCTCCAGAACTTTTTTCATCTTCCCCAGCTAAATCTACCGGCACATTAAATGCTAAAAACCTTTTTCCTAATCCTGGCAACCATTATTCTATTCCTCACCCATGAATTCAACTGCTGTAGATCCACATATGAAAGAAGTCATATAATGTCTGTCTTTTTATAACATGAATGAACCCTCAAAATAACAACTTGAGGGTTCATTCATGTTATAGCACGTGTCAACATTTTCTTCCTTTTTAAGGTTGAGTAATATTTCAGTGTACCCTAACAAAAATATGCATTGGTGAAAAGATTCTTTATTTAACAGATGGTGCTGGGAGAACTGGCTAGTGACCTGTAGAAGACTGAAACTGGACCCACACCTTTCACCACTAACAAAATTTGATTCTCACTGGATAAAAGATTTAAGTTTAAGACATGAAACTATAAAAATACTGGAAGAGAAAACAGGGAAAACGCTTGAAGATACTGGCCTGGGAAAATATTTTTTGAGAAGGACCCCTCCCTGGAAATTGAAGCAACACTGAAAATATATTTTCAGTATATATTTAGCTTGATCTAATGAAGTTAAAAAGCTCTGTACAGGTAAGGACATTGCAAGTAAAGCAAACAGCCTTCAGAATGGGAGAAGATTTTTGCAGATTATGATTCCTGTTAATAGGAATCTAGAGAGAACTCAAATTAATCAATAAGAAAAAAATAAACAACCCCATTTCTTTGTGGGCAAGAGACTTGAATAGAAAATTCTCTGAAGATGACAAGTGAATGGCCAACAAACACAGGAAAAAAAATACTCATCATCTTTAATCATCAAAGAAAGGCAAATCAAAACTACTCTGAGATATCACCTGACTCCAGAAAGATTAGCCCACATCACAAAATCCTAAACTACAGATGTTGGCGTGGATGTGTAGAGAAGGGAACACTTCTGCACTGCTGGTGGGATTGCAAACTGATACAGCCTTTTTGGAAAGAAGTATGGAGAATTCTCAAGTAACTAAAAGTTGACCCACTATTTGATACCGCAATTTCATTACTAAGTATTTACTTAAATGAACAAAAATCATTTTACAACAAAGACATTTGCTCCAGAATGTTTATTGCAACCCAATTCATAATTTCCAAGTCATGGAAGCAGCCCAAATGTTCATCAACACATGAATGCATTAACGAATTGTGGTATATGTATACCATGGAATATTATTCAGCCATAAAAAGATGGAGACTTTATATCTTTTATGTTTACTTGGATGGAGTTGGAGCATATTCTTCTTAGTAAAGTATCTCGAGAATGGGGAAAAAAAGTATCCAGTGTACTCAGTACTAGAATGAAGCCAATATATAATCACTTACACATTCATACGAATGATAAAACACAAATTATAGTCCAGCAAGAATGGGGGGGCGAAGAGTAGAGGAAGGAGGGAGGGCATTTGGTGGGATCTCGCCTAATGTGTGCAATGCAAGGGTATATTTCAAAACAACTAAGAGTAAATTATAAATGTCTTACCACAAAATATCAGTAAGTGAGGTGGTGGTTATGTTAATAAGTTTGATTTAAGCATTCCACATTGTATATCAAATCATTACATTGTACCCCATAAATGTATACAGTTATAATTTCATAAAAAGTTAAATTAAAAAATATTCTGTTGTAGCTGGACATGGTGGCACGTGCCTGTAGTGCCAGCTACTCGGGAGGCTGAGACAGGAGGATCGCTTGAGTCCAAGAGTTCTGGGATTTAGTACGCTATGCTGATCAGGTGTCCACACTAAGTTCGGCATCAATATGGTGACCTCCTGGGAGTGGGGGGGTCACCAGGTTGCCTAAGAAGGGGTAAACTGGCCCAGGTCAGAAACAGAGCAGGTCAAAACTCCCGTGCTGATCAGTAGTGGGATCACACCTGTGAATAGCCATTGCACTCCAGCCTGGGCAACATAGCGAGACCCCGTCTCTTAAAAAAAAAAAAAATCCATTGTATATATAAATCACATTTTGTTTATCCATTTATCTATCAATGAACACATGAGTTGCTTCAATCCTTTGGCTTTGGTGAATAATGTTGCTGTAACCATGGGTGTACAAAGATCTGTTTGAGTCTCTGCTTTTAATTCTTTTGGGTATATCCCTAGGAGTAGAATTAGTTGATCATATGATAAGTCTATGTTTAATATTTTGAGGAATTGCTATACTGTTTTTCATAGTGACTGCATCATTTTACATTTCTTTCAGCAGCGCACAAGGAGTCCAACTCCACATCTTTGCTGCCAACACTTGTTATTTCCTTTATGTCTTTATCCTTTTCTTTCTACTTTTTTTCTTGTTCTTTTCCTCTTCTCTCTCTCAATAACAGATATTCTTCTGATGGGTATAAAAGGGCATCTCTCTCTGTTTTTCCCTAGTAACTAGTGATAATGAGTCTCTCTCCATGTGCTTATTGGTCACTTGTGTGTCTTTGGAGAAAGGTCTGTTTAAGCCTTTTGTCTATTTTTAATGGTGTTGTTTGTGTTTGTTGAGTTGTAGGAGTGCTTTATTTTAGAAATTAACTATCGAATATGATTTGGAGATATTTTCCTTTATTTTGTGGATTGTTCTTTTTACTCTTTAAAGCACAAAGGTTTTTAAATTTTGATGAAGTTCAATTTATCTTTTTTTTTTAATTGCCTGGACTTTTGTTGTTATACCCAAGAAATGATTTGCCAGATTTAATGTCATAAAGCTTTCTCCCTAAGCTTTCTTCTAAGCTAAGAGTTTTATAGTTGTAGCTCTTATGGTTAGGTCTTTGATCATTTCAAGTTAATTTTTGTATGTGTTGTATCATAAGCATTCAACTTTTTTTTGCATGTGGATATCCAGTATTCCCAGCATCATTTATTGAAAAGGCTATATTTTCCCTATTGAGTGGTCTTTCATATTTGATTGATCTGCAACTTTATTGACTGTCATAGTTGTGTTCATAGGTTTTAAGATCTTTTCTGTCACTGCTTATCTTAAAAGCTTAAAACTTGGTTATGCTTTCTTTCCCACTTGGAAATAGAAGGAAGAACTCAGTAGTATCTATACATTGAAAGTAGAATCATCATTTATCATCTCTTCTAAGCTCTTACTAGCTGTTTGTTTAGATCTAGAAACCTTTGTTTTGTACTTTTACATTCTTGCTTCTTGGAACATATTAGAAACATAAGAATACTTTGCAAATCTCTTAAATGAAGGGCCGTTTGCAGGTCTGAATCTTTGTTTTTAAGTCACTTAACCTCTCTGGGTTTTATGTTTCTTTTCTGTAGAATTGAAAGGATTGAACTAAATGATCTGTCCTGTATCTTTAAGTGTGGATATTATATGATTCTAAGATATGTATGAATGGCTTTTAATCAGTTAATAAAAATCCAGTGGAGAGTAGAACAATTTTATATTATGTAAGGAATAACATCAAAATTGATATCCCTGTAATACATTATTACTTTTCTGCAATATTGGCATTTTCTCCATATATGAACTGAATTTTAAACATAGCTATGATTAGTTTTTTTCAGTGGGAAAATACTTAATTCCTAAGTATTGTGGTTTATTGTATTATCATTTTTATCCTCTTTATGTATTAAGGAGAATAGGCATAAATTAATGTACGTAAATTAATTTGCATATGAAAAGACCATAAAAGCCAGGTGAAAAAGTGAGACAGACAGAAACCTCTATCCTGGAAAGTCAGAGAATTCTGTAATCTAGAAAGGGATTATTGGGATGCTACACCCCTGGATACACATTTGAAATGCCCATGATTGTAGGGTATATGTCTATGTATTGATTAGGATGACCAAAATGTCATTTTTCCCCATCTCACCTATTGTGTTGATTGTGTAATTATAGAAACTTAACCTATTAAACTACAGTTAGTTACAACATAACTTAATTCACTTTACTTTTTAATTAAAATCTTTGCCAATTGCTCTGTTGGGCGTTTGTTTTTTTTTATGTGGAAATAAAAATGATAATGGCCTGTCTTTATCAAGTGCTAATATATTTGTTTCACTTTTATTAGTTTTATATCTTTCATATCTTTTTAAAGAAATGATGTTTTAGTGCTGTTATATTATCAGGAACTGTTTCAGATGCCTAAAAGAGGAGTTAATTCATTGTAGTTAACTACAATGGAGATTTCTTAAGAATATTAGGAATTAGGAATTAATTCTTTTGGTTGAGAAGGATTATTGACTAAGAAAATAGGGATGAGATGAAGAATTTTTATGGCTTTTGAATTTTTGAACTATGTGAATGTATTAATCACTATTAAATTTTAGTATTGAATCATTAGTAATAAAAGTGGTATATTGCCTATAAAACATTTTATTTGGAATCTTATATCTGAAAAGAGAAATAAAAGTCTTGGCTCTAGTAAGCATTATTTCAAATCACAACGGTGAATTAATTTATACTTAAATATTATGGCTTACAGAAGCAAATTGCTATTAGTCATTTTGAGCAGTAGTACTTCTATAAAACTGAAATAAGAAGTAAATCTGGTGTGAAGTAGCAAAATTTGAGAATGTGTCTGTTTAACTAGGGTAAGTCCTTAAGTTGGTAAAGGGTCAATAATGCAGTCTTTTTTGGAGGTTGATGAAAAAATTATAGATAAAATAAAGAATGATGTGCTCAATGAGCTGCAGTTCAAATAGAGGAAATTCAATGGGAAGTGAGTACATTAGTAGCAGATGACTTGCTTCCTGAATTGCAGTCTTACTGGAAATTGTAGAACAACTTAAATTTGTTTTTCAGATTTCGAGTCTGATAAAAAAGGTAAAGGGATTTGTTTATTTGGTTATGCTTTTGTGATTCTTACTGTCTTTTGTATATTTGTATTAGGCTATTTTTATGATTCCTACAAATCCACCACCAACATTCAGGAAGCCAGAACTTTGGTCTGATGATTTCACAGATTTTGTTAAAAAGTGCTTAGTGAAGAATCCTGAACAGAGAGCTACTGCAACACAGCTTTTACAGGTTAGTGTTTGTGCCTTTGGGGTTTTTTTTGTTTTGTTTTTTTTTTGTTAAGCTTTTAGCCAGGGCTGGGTTTGAACCTTCCACATCTGGCATATTGGGCTGGCGCCCTAATTCTTTGATCCACAGGCGACGCCCAGTGCTTGTGCCTTTAAGGGAAGTGTATTTTCTTCATAACTTTTAGCTTTTTGAGATTTGCCAAATTACTGGGAGTTTCATAACTGATTTCTAAAGATGCAGACCACCTCAGGAAATACAGACTTACAAGGTGTGAACACATACACTCATTCATTCTTTCTCTCTTTCTCACACATACACCCATTCATTTTTCTGTTGTCTTTGTCTCATTTCCTGTTTTCCAGGTTCAATCTTCTATTTTTTTTCCTTTCATTCTTTCTCTCCCTCCCCCCCTTCATTCCTTTTCCTTCTTTTCTTTTTTTTTTGTTAGCTATTTCCCCCAACATTGTACAAAATTTGCAAATGGTTCTCATTTCAGAAATGAGTTCTATGGTTACTGTTTTTCATGTTTTCTCTTTATGTTCCTTGACTCAATGCTCCTTTGACTTTTTGCTCTACTTGTAAGATATGTAAGTACGAGATCACTGAGCTCCTTGAAAAGATTATTACATGTTGTAAATACAAATTATAAAATTCCCCAAATGAAGAATTTCAGTATCCTTGCTCTTAAGTCCTTCTGGAAGAGGATGTTCTCTGGTTCTGGCTCTCAGTGCTAAGAATAAGTACTGGTGCCTAATCGAGGCTGGAATGATCATTGTCAACATACATTTAGTACAGAACAAAGTACACAAAGCGTAAGGAGAATACATCTCAAGAGTGCAATGGGTCCCTCTCCCTGAGTGGAGAAGAGTCTGCACCCACACCGTCTTTTACAGGCTGTTTAGCCAGTCTTCTAATTTTTTTCTTTTTCTTTCATTCTTTCTCTCCCTACCCCGCTTCATTCCTTTTCCTTTTATGATTAGTCTTTTTCAATGGGAAAAAACTTAATTCCCGAGTATTGTGGTTTGTTGTATTATCATTTTTATCCTCTTTATGTAGTAAGCAGAATAGGCATATCAGATATATTATTAGGTAAGAGTTCTGAAGCAATTCTGCTGGGAAAATAAAGGTTCACAAATTCCCATTATAAATATTAAGTTAATTAGCATTAAATTTTAAGGTAATTGCCAGGTTGGGGTTATATAACAAAACGTTTTTTTCTTTTTTTTTTTGAGACAGAGTCTCACTCAGTCACCTTGGTTAGTGTACTGCAGTGTTATAGCTTACAGCTATCTCAAACCATAGGACTCAAGCAATTCTCTTGCCTCAGCCTCCAGAGTAGCTGAGACTACAGGCCTGTACCACCACACCTGCCTAATTTTTCTATTTTTAGTAGAGATGGGTCTCATTCTTGCTCAGGATGGTCTGTCTGGAACTCCTGAGCTCAAGTTATCCACCTGCCTGAGCCTCCCAGAATCCTAGGATTACACGCATGAGTCACCTACCCCAGCCAACAAAACTTCTATTTTTTTTTTCTTTCTTGAGACAGAGTCTCACTTTGTCACTCTTGGTAGAGTGCTGTGGTGTCATAGCTCACAGCAATCTCAAACTCTTGGGCTCAAGTGATTTTCTTGTCTCAGCCTCCGAGTAACTGGGACTATAGGCACCCACCACAATGCTGGGCTAATTTTTAGAGACTGAGTCTCCCTCTTGTGCAGTCTGGTCTTGAACCTGTAAGCTCAGGCAGTCCACTGGCCTTGGCCTCCCAGAGTGCTAGGATTACAGGCATGAGGCACCACCTGGCCTATCATTAAGTGTCTTCCCTGGAACCTTCCTGGAGAATGGGTGAGGCCTGCTATAAATAGACTTTGTAACTAGAATGTCAGGAGAGTTTTGTTTTTTTTTTTAATCTGCCTTAAAATTTAATGCTAATTAACTTAATTTAATATTTATAATGGGAATTTGTAAACCTTTATTTTCCCAGCAGAATTGCTTCAGAACTCTCACCTAATAATATATCTGATATTAATGAAATGATTCTTACTATTAAATGACAAAAGGATTTGAAACATGGTTTTTGTAAAAAGTGACTTCCTGAGGTGCTATTTTTAATAAAAGAGATTTGATGTGGGGTCTGAGAGACTCTTAAGTATGTTTGTTGTTATAAAAATTTAGCTTAGCACTTCATCTTCTTGGAAGCCAATTTGTCAGTATCTATCCGAAATAAAAATCCTTATATTCTTTGACCCAGAAATCACACTTCTAAGAATTTATTCTACAGAAAGATTTAACCAGGTGTGAAATGACACATATGTCAAAATATTCATAGAACTTTGTAATAGTAAAAAGATTAGAAAGAACTTAAATCAATGAATTGGAAACAATCTAAGGTCCATTAAGGAGTGATTTGAGAAATGTGTTGTTAATTAAAAACAATTAATGATGTTTAGACTGTGAGAAAAGGAGAACTTTATATCTCATCTTCCAGTGAGAGGCATTATTCCCTTTAGGGACCTCTGTGTTGTGGCTCCCAAGTCTCGCCATCCAAGACAGTCCTCCTGCTCGCTGCATTTCCTCCAAAGAACTCAAACACTGCCCACTACACTCAGGGGAAATGAAAACGCCATTGCCTGTCTTTGATGGTGCTCCAATAGTGTTTTAAAACTCCAACAGTTTTTTTTTTTTTTTAATCCCTTCATATAATGAGCTCCTTGTCTGACATAAATGTTATAAATATATATTTTGGTTTGTATTTTTTTGCCATTTATACATTTTTAAGTTGAATGTACTGAAATTGTCCTTTTGTTTTTGTTTCATTGCATCAGATTAAATAAATACATAAGAACTCTCCTGTAGTATCCTCAAGTTCTTTCCTACTTCCATTTTTTTCTCTTAAACATTTAATACCTTAATCTGTCTGAAATTTTCTTTCATGTTTCTGTGGTAAGGATCTAGGTTAACCTACCAACACTCCCCAAAGCAAGTAATTTTATCTCAGTGCCATTTCACTTGTTTTTTTCCTCACTGACTGAAAATGCTATCTTCGTAATATGCCAGTTTCTTTTATATTATGTTCTGTCTCTGGACATTTTATTCTTGTTCTTTCTATTCTCATGTTAGTACCATATTCTTTTTAAGCATCCAACAAAAAGGTGTATGGGTATAAAAGTTGATATTTCCATTAAATCATTGTTATTCAGATGACTTTTATATTTATTTATTTATTGCTTATATTATTCTCAGTGGCTAAAAAAGCAGTATTAAAACTCTCCCATGTCTTCCATATCAACCTCTTTTTATGTCTCTATAGTTTTTGTTAGATATACTGCTATGCTAATATGTCAAGTTTATATATTTTTAATATTACATCCTTTATTAATATTAAATGACTCTTTCCTCATTTACTGCTTTTTGCTTTCACTTTTGCCTTTTTTTGATCTTGTTATACATATCTTTTTATATGTAACTATTTCATTGCCTGCCTTCAACTTTTAACCCATTCTTTTCAGTATGCTTTATATAGAAACATAAGTTCAGTTTATTTTATATATCTCATGTAGAAAGCATGTAGTTATAATTTATCTTATTAACTAATGAACCTGTCAGTAATTAACTAAAAAGTTGGAAATTTAATCATTTATTTACATTAGCATGTAATTATATGCTAATATCATCTGTATCACACTGTCATGTTTTACTTTTGCCATCTTGTGTTTTTCTGCATTCTTCTTTATTTTGGTTTGCAGTATTAATTTTACTACTTTTTACTTTAATAAAAAAGCTTTAAAAAATATACATGTGAAGGCTGGGTGCTGTGGCTTCTGCCTGTAATCCTTGCACTTGGGAAGGCTGAGGCAGGTGGATTGCCTGAGTTCAGGTGTTCGAGACCAGCCTGACCAAGAATGAGATCCCATCTCTACTAAAAATAGACAAAAACTAGCTGGGCATTGTGGTGGCCTCCTTTAGTTCAAGCTACTTTGGAGGCTGAGACATAAGAGGGTTGCTTGAGCCCAAGAGTCTGAGGTTACTGTAAGCTATGACCCCAGGTTACTCTAGCCTGGGGCAACAGAGTGAAAATGTCTTTAAAAAATATATGGTCCAGCTCTGTGGCTCATGCCTATAATCGCAGCCCTTGGGAGGCTGAGGCAAGTGGATTGCCTGAGCTCAGTTCAAGACCAGCCTGCGTAAGAGCCAAGACCCTGTCTCTAAACAGTAGCTGGGTATTGTGGCGGGTGCCTATAGTCCCAGCTACTTGGGAGGCTGAGATAAAAAGATAACTTGAACCCAAGAGTTTTGAGATTGCTGTGAGCTGTGATGCCATGGCACTCAACCCAGGGTGACAAAGTAAGTCTCATACAGAGTGGCTGTAAAGTTTGTGTGAAAATTAAAATAGACAGCTGTATACACACACACACACACACACACACACACATATATACACGTGGTCCCCTACTTAAAATTATTTAACTTAGAACAGTGGTTTTCAACCTTCCTAATGCCGCAACCCTTTAATATAGTTCCTGTGGGTCGCAACCCACGGGTTGAGAACTGCTGACTTAGAAGATTTTACAGTGGTGTAAAAGTAATATGCCTTCAGTAGAGCCATTCTTCAAAGTTTGAATTTTTTTTTTTTTTGCAGTTTTTGGCCGGGGCTGGGCCTGAACCTGCCACTTCCGGCGCATGGGGCCAGCACCCTAGTCCTTTGAGCCACAGGCGCCACCCCAAAGTTTGAATGTTAATCTTTTCTCAAGCTAGTGATGCAAGGGATGATACTCTCATGATGCTGGGTAGTACAGTGAGCCATAGGTCCCAGTAAGTCCTGTGGTCACCATGGTAAATAACCCATCCTCTAGTGTACTGCTTGCCAGCATTTTTTGGATATGGTGTTTTGTGTTTTTGTATCCTACCATATCTTCTACAAAACACCTATCTGTGTCTAGGTTAGTGTAAAGGTTCTGAGCATGTTTAAGGTAGGCTAGGGTAAGCTATAATGTTCAGTAGGTTAGGTGTATTTCATTGAATTTTTCATCTTCCATTATTTTCAACTTATGATAAGGTTATCAGAATAAACCCCATCATAAGTCTGTACTATCTATACTTAATAATCTGACAATGTATCTGATAAAACTTCTCTTCTTCCTGTCAAGAATACTCAAATAATATGGTTTTGTACTTGAAGTACCCTTTTAACTTTATTAGCCAATTCCTTTTTGTTGGTCAAAATCATATCTGTAGTGGTTATATAGAGAAAGCATGAGTTCAAATGAAATTGGACATCCTGATTTTGGAGATGAAGACCATTAACCTCTACAGAATAATAGTAGCATAAACACAGTAGGCAGTTCACCATGAATTGCATAAAAGCAAGATTGGAGTAGAATGGCTGAATCCAGTATGTGTTTTGGCATTTCTTAAAAATGACTGTCTCTTGCTCTTTTCTCTCTCTCCCCTCTCCTCCCCCGTGTGTCTCGTGTCTCTCTCTCTCTCTCTCTCCTCCTTTCTGTACCTTCTCTCCTCTCCTTTCCTCTCTTACCCCGTCTCTCTCTTTCTCCCTCTCTCCCTCTTTTCCCTCTTCCTTAATGCTGCTCTGCAGCATCCCCCGCCAATAAAGACCTTTCATACAAAAAAAAACAAAACAAAACTGTATCTTGGAGGCATGGCTCATACTTTTCTCTGAGAAGATTGAGTTTGAAATTTCTATTTAAAGAAATGTAATTTTATTGGCTCCTAATTTTTGCAGTGTTGGTTTTCTTTCACTTTTCTTAATATAAAAATAGTCACTAAATCCTTTTATTCTTCTGTCAAATTTATTGTTTCTTCTCTATTTTGGCGACCGTTGTTTTGAATTTTGGTTCTTAATAATTCATATCTGTATTATTACAATTCCTCTCCCTCTATTTCGTTTTCTAAACTTTGCTACAAGATTATTCTATCAAAGATATTCTTTTCCTTACATTGTTCTCTTGTAATTTTAAATGGCTCTTAGACAAAATCCAGGCTTCTCATCCTAAACATTTATCCTTCTTGCCTGACTGTTGTCTGTATTTAAACTCATAGAATACCATTTCTCTAAATGGTATTTCTGCTTTGACTGGTCAGGTGTTTTTACTGTGTTCTGACATACATCCTCTATTTTTATGTCTTTGTTCATGTTGTTCATACTCTTTCCCCTTCCTAAAATGATGTATTTCTTCTGTATGAGGCATCTACGATTAATTACCTCACCCATTCTTCTATTTTTACCATCTTATAATCATGCTAAACCATCATGACTATAACTTCTCTGTCATATTATACTTTTAAAAATGTTGTTTTTTTATTCCTCAAAGAATATATTTTCAAGGTTGTGTGTGTTTGTGTGAGAGAGACACCTTTCTACTAGTGTTTGTCAAAAAATTGCAAAGAAGGATGGGTATTTGTTCCTTTTTGTTACTCTACCATCCTCTAGAGCACTGTCTTTGTCTTTATATGTAATAGTTGTTTGAAGTTGCATTGCAACTACCTCTGCTTTCTAACTTAGCAGAAAAGGAAGAGATCATGGAAGAGTACTCACTCGATGTTCTATGGCCCAGACTAGAAAGTAGACATTTGCGCTCACATTTCATTGGGGAGAACTTTGGCATTAGTCACAACTAGCTGAAACGGAAGCTGGACCTATAGCTACTCAGATAGATTCCTGGGTAGCTGTAGGTCCAGCCACAACTCTGTTTAGATACATGACAAGGAGTTTCTACTATGGATTTTTTAATTAGTCTCCACCACAGATAATCCCCACAGATATGGTGATTATTCTGTAACTATTACAAAAGAATTTACTTGTCAGTCTCATCCCCCATAGCTCAATAGCTAGGACTCCAACCACATACACTGGGGCTGGCGGGTTCAAACCTAGCCCGGGCCTTCTAGAACAACAAAGACAACTACAATAACAACAACAACAAAATAGCCAGGCGTTGTGGCAGGCGCCTGTAATCCCAGCTACATGGGAGGCTGAAGCAAGAGAATTGGTTAAGCCCAAGAGTTTGAGGTTGCTGTGAGCTGTGATGCCAAGGCAGTCTACCAAGGACAACATAGTGAGACTGTCACAAAAAAAGAAAAAAAATTTATTTATTCTATACAATCATCTTAGTATTTCTGTGGCAAAATTCTCACTAATAGTGTTTCCAAATGATGTATTTACTATTTTAAAGCCCCTTGCCAATATCTATAATATTATTGCTTCTTTAACGCTATTTTTTTTTTTTTTTGAGACAGAGTCTTAATATGTCGCCCTAAGTAGAGTGCTGTTGTGTCATAGCTCACAGTGACCTCTGACTCTCGGGCTCAGGCAATTCTCTTGCCTCAACCTCCCAAGTAGCTGGGACTATCAGCACCCGCCACATCACCCAACTATTTTTTTATGCAGTTGTTGTTATTGTTTAGCAGGCCCAGACTGGGCTCAAACCTGCCAGCCTTGGTGTATGTGGCCCTATTCACTGAGTTACAGGAGCCAAGCCTAACACTAAATTTTTTTTGTCTTCAAGTATATTTTTAATTGACTGAATGATTTTGAGACAATTGTCTCACTCTCTTACCAAGGGTAGAATACTGTGACAGCCTCTCTCACAGCAACCTTAAACTCTTGGATTCAAGCAATCTTACCTTAGCCTCTGAGTTAGCTGGCACTATAGGCACCCACCATAACTCCTGGCTAATTTTTCTACTTTTAGTAGAGACGTGGTTTAGCTCTTGCTCAGGCTGGTCTTGAGCTCCTGAGCCAAGGGATCCTCCTGTCTTGGCCTCCCAGAGTGCAAGGATTACAAGTATGAGCCACTGGGTTTGGCCTTTGTTTTATTTATTTTTATTGAAATAATTCAGGTGGCTTTTGCTAGACACTACCTATGTACTGATTAGGTAGTTATGAAAATTTCATTTTGTAGCTAGATTTCTTCCCCCAGATAAGCTTAACTCTCTCAAATTATTCTTCTTTCTCTCATGTCCCTCTCTCTCTCAATAATAAAGCAATTAAAAACCCAAATCTATTCTGGTGGTTTCCCTTCAGCTTATCAGGATTGGAGAAAACTCAGCTGTTTGAGCTAGATCATAATGATATTTAAAAAAGAAGTGACAGGGGGCACCTGTGGCTCAAGGAGTAGGGGGCTTGCCCCATATGCTGGAGGTGGTGGGTTCAAACCCAGCCCCAGCCAAAAACTGGGGGGGGGGGGGAAGTGACAAGTTGTTTTATAAATAGTACAGAAATGAGGCAGTATTTATTTACTGAAAAATATTTTTCTGTTTTCATTGGAAAAGATTAAATTATTCATGACACAATAAAATAGAAAAACGTGTAAAAGAACAAAACAATTGTCCTCTTTTTGATCACTGGTTTTGCTATCAGCTTATCCAATTAATTACATTCTGTAACTTAGTACCAAAATACTTATTTTTCACATAAAATGGAATCACTGATCTGTTCCTTTTTACTATTTAATGTATACTTCTTTGGACAATTATATCTTTAAGGATAATGTAGTTTTATTAACAGGGTTGCATTTTTGCGTGTGCTTTTTAAAAAAACAAACAAACAAAAAAAAAACCCTAAAAGCAAAATCTTTATTTCTAAAGTAGGTGACACATTCTCTTTCTTTTAACCAATGCATTTCATTGTGGTTGAAAAAACAGTCATTGAAACATATGATCCTGGTTAACATTTACAGGTTCTAACATTTGTTAGCTATAATCTCCCCAAATCTTTTGAATTTATAACATTGAATTTTACTTTTCTAGCATCCTTTTATCAAGAATGCCAAACCTGTGTCAATTTTAAGAGACCTTATCACAGAAGCTATGGAGATCAAAGCTAAAAGACATGAAGAACAGCAGCGAGTATTGGAAGAGGAAGAAGAAAATTCGGTCTGTAATTACCTTTAAAAAGTTTATTTTTCTGAGTCGTTTTTGTGTAATTGTGTTTCTTTAACTATGTTAATAGCAGTCATTTTATTATACAAGTAAAATATGTTTCTTCATTAAATCTCAAAATAGATTTTGTTTGCGTTGAATGTTTGCTATCCTTTTCTGATGTATTAAGAATTAATGATTAGTTGAATATAATGTTAATATGTTTGTTAGACTCACACAAACATATCTTGCACAGAGTTAGTGTCCAGTTGACACTAACTCTGAGTTTGTGGAGTAAATGTCTTGAATTTGGGCAAATTTTTGTCATATCCTCTGGAACTTACTTTTTCTTCTTTTGTTTTTGAGTCAGGGTCTTGCTCTTTTGCCCAGATTGGAGTGTAGTGGAGTAATCATAGCTCACTGTAGCTGGAACTCCTAGGCTCACATGATCCTCCTAAGTAGCTGCAGGTGGTTGCCACCAGGCCTTACTAATTTTTTAAAAAGTTTTGTAGAGGTAGGGTTCTCACTATGTTGCCCAGACTGGTTTCAGATTCCTAGGCTCACCTGATTCTGCTGCCTGTGCCTCCCAGAATGCTGGAATTATAGGTGTGAGACACCGTGCCAGGCCTGGAACTGTCTTCACTGGTTTCCAGCTATGATTTAAATAAATAGTATCATGGTAGAACAGGCGTAACCAGAGAAAGTAAGAGGGACAAGTATCTAGCAGTTTCACCAAGTTTGTTCCATTTATTTTATATTAATGTGTCACTCCATTTTAAAAACAACATAAAATTTATCACATTTTATAGTATCTAGTGGTTTTATCTTTTGCTAATTATTTTTTGCATTGTGCTTCAAATAATCATTTTTTATGGATAAAGAAACAGATAACCCTTGGTATTGAAGTATTTATAAAATCTGAAAATACAGATATTACTTTATTTTTTCACTTATTGAAAATGTCTTTGATAACATTGTCTGTATTTTCCTTTGGAATTTTTTTTTTAATCTTAGAGTTTCTGTATACAAATACCATTAATTTGCTAATTGAAATTCAGTATATATAGCATTATTTTGCTAAATTTAAATTAGCTGGGCATGATGGTGGCTACCTGTAGTCTCAGCTACTTGTGACTAGGAGTTTGAGACTACAGTGAGCTATGATTGGACCGGTACACTACAACCTCTGCAACAGAGCAAGACCGTGTTTCAAAAACAAAATATCAAAAACAACAACAAAAAAAGAAGCAGAAAAAGTTTATTGAGTTTTAATTTCAGAAACTGGTTATCCAGTTGGGAATGCTTTTGAAATATTTTTATCTTTTTCTCCTATGATTATCATTATTATTATCATCATCATCATCATCATTATTTTGAGACTATTTTAGTCTCACTTTTGTCACCCTGAGTAGAGTGCCATGGCCATCATAGCTTACAGTAACCTCAAACTCTTGGGCTCAAGCACTTTTCTTTGCCTCATCCTCCTGAGTAGCTGAGACTATAAGTGCCTGCCACAATGCTGGTTAGGTTTTCTGTTTAGAGTGGAAATGGGGTGTTACTCTTGCTAAGGCTGAACTCAAGCAATCTACCTGCCTTGGCCTTCCAGAGTACTAGGATAATAGGCACATGCCACAGTGCCCAGCCCCTTTTCACAAATTATTAAACCTTGTATCATAAGATAGTCCAGGGCAAGGAGAAATGTACATCTTTGCAGAGCTGACTTACAATTGTTTCCTTTAGATGTGCAACTACATGAGTTATTTTTTTGGTAGTAATCATGGGCCATCTAGTGAGACAGATGCTTTAGAGCTTGTATTTTAAATGTAAAATCTTTCACTAATAAAGTCACCATTCAGAATTTTAATAGTGTCTTCAAAAGATATTTTTTCATAAGTTTATGATTAAATTTAGATGATATAGGAGAGGTAAAGACTATGGCTTTTGCTGTTACGGGGGTTTATAGTTCCCACCCTGGGTTCTGTGTGATGATAGATACATTTAGTTTCTGATTTCTCTCCAATTAATGTTTGTAAATATGAAATTTTTGTAGTTGGTTGTTGTGGTTTTATTGCATTCTTACTAAGTTCATAGCCCACTGCTTAAGAGGAAGCCAGCCAGTACACAGACAGTGTAGGTGTTACAGCAAAGAAAGAATTTAATACTGCAGGCATCAAGCAAGGACAGAGGAAAAAGTTCTCAACTCTGTCTCCCTGAGAATTTGGAAAAAAGGATTTTTTGAAAATAGTTTGGTAGGCAAAAGGCTATGCAACTGGGAATGCTAATAGGCTGGGTTCAGGATGGAGCCAGAGCGGTTTAGCTTTGATGAGTCAGTTCTTGGTTAGGAGTCCCAAGACCACTTGAGTCAGTTCCTTGGTATGGGCCACTGGTCTGAGTGGGCTAGCTGTTACATCGAATGCAGGGCCTAGAAGACATCTCAAAAACTAGTCTTAGGTTTCACAAGTGTGATGTTATCTGTGGAAGCAATGCAAAAGCTAAGAATCATTATGACCATCAAGCTAGATGACTCATGAGGAGTAAGCAATTACTGGAAAGAAAGTTGGAGGACAATGTCTAGCTATATATGTATCTTCCCTACCACAGTTCCCACCTTGTGACCCTTACGAATTTTACAAAGGGCAGTTTCAGAGGCACTTTATCATATATTATTTCATTTGATTTTTATTTAAAAGATATGATTGGTCGAGCAAGTTATTATTATTATTATCCCATTTAGTATTTGAGTAAAATTAGGTTAGAAGAGAAGTGATTTAGGACAGTTCACAAAGCTGATGAAGAGCCAAAACTAAAACTAAGTTTTTTACCTTTAAGTCTCCATGTTTCTTCATGGAACTTTATGCTGATTTTTTCCCACGAAAATATTTATTAGTACTTTAAAAAGAAACATTGACTAATCAGAGTTAACACCATAAGGTTGTTTCCTAAGAAGTCTAGTTTTTGCCCCTCTCTAATGTTATCCATTTGCCTTCCTTTGCCTTATGCAAATTTCTAATGAGTGCTGGACTAGTGAACTGCTATTAGTTAGCTATAGCTGTTAATAGGTAAGTGATTATTTTTGCTTTGCTGTTATCTTTCTCTACTTAGTTTTAGACTAGTTTATACATTTTTTTTTTGAAAAGTAAATTTATTTCAGGTTAATGTGAGAGGGTACAAAAACTCAGGTCAACATATTTGAATTTGTTAGGTAGAGTCCCATTTGTGTTTATGTCTCACACACAAACAGTGTGCCAAACTAGTTTCTATTTTTGATGGATGGGGAACTGTTGACTACCCCAGAACTTACTGGTTTTTAACTAGATTTTAAGATCTTAATACAGTCAGTTTAGTTACTATCTGCCACTTTCGTGATCTCTTTCTTCATTATTTTTCTTTCCTTCACTGAACTCCAGACACACTAGTCTTTCAGATTTTTAATCTTTAAACATGCCTAAGACTTTTCCTCACTTATGGGCTTTGCTTGGCTATCCCCTGTTTTTGATACACCCCTGTTTCCCATAACTCGTGCCTAGATTCTTCTCTTTTGGGTCTCAGCTTTAAATATCACGTACTCCAAAACTTAGCAGCATAAGACAACGTATTTATTTATCTCATGTATTTTAGCAAAGCATTATTTCAGGAGAAACTTAGTTGGGTGAATTCAGGTTTAGGGTCTCTTACGAAGTTGTAGTCTAAATGTTGGTCAGAACTACAGTCATCTGAGGCTTGTGAGGGCAGGAGGAATAATTTGCACGATGGCTCATTCAGTGGCTGTTGGCCAGCAGCCACAGTTCCTTGCCATGTGCACCTCTCCATAGGATTGCTTAAGAGTCTTCAAAGTATGGCAGCTGACTTCCCTGAGTGACTGAGAGAGAACAAAGAGGAAATCTCAATGCCTTTTATGATGTAGTCTCAGGAGTAACATACTGTCACTTCTGTCACATTCTCTTTGTGAAAAACAAGTCATGGATCACAGAAAGTGGTGGAGCAAGGTAGTGCTTCTACAGAAGCAACCATTAAGGTGGCAAAAGCTGACAAATCAATGCTTGCAATACTCTGGAAGCTAAGAAAAAAAAAAAAACAGTAGCAACCAGGGGAGTAGTTAATGAAGAAAGAGGCTGGTAAATTTCAACAAGAAAGCATTGTGACATTTTTGCATACATGCCTGCCATCTTCTATTTTCTAGCTCAGCCGTGGCCCTTGTTCTCAAAAATTGTGGTTTTGCCTTTTGACCTATTTATTGGTGGTTCCCCTGAGGGACTAGTATAAATATCCTTTATCTTAGTCCTGTTGAACTAGAGCATCTTCCCAGGTGGAGTCTGTCAAAAACATTCATATGTGCTAGAGCTAGTAAACCAATCAGCTGAGTGTTAGGATATAAGATAAACACACTGAATTCATGTTTCTATGTGCAAGCACTGAAAGATGTGAAAAGGAAATTATGCAAACATTTCCATTTATAATAACATCAAAAAGAATGAAATACCTAAAGAATAAATTCAACCAAAAGATGAAAAACTTGTACATTGAAAAGTACAAAAACATTACTAGAAGAAATTAAAGAAGACCTAAATCAATAGAAAGACATTCTGTGTCCAGGAATTAGAAGACAATATTGTTAAGATGGCAGTACCCCCAAAAGCAATTAACAAATTAATGTAATCCTTATCAAAATTGCAATGGTCATTTTTACAGAAGAGGAAAATCAAGTCTTCAAATTCAAAGTGAATTACAAGGAGCTTCAAATAGCCAAAACATATTTGAAAAGAACAAAGTTAACTTAAAACTATAATATTCTTTTTTTTTTTTTTTGGCAGTTTTTGGCCGGGGCTGGGTTTGAACCCACCACCTCCAGCATATGGGGTCTGCGCCCTACTCTTTGAGCCACAGATGCCCCCCTAATATTCTTTTTTTTTTGAGAGAGAGTCTCACTATGTTGCTTTTGGTGGAATGCCATGGCATCCCAGCTCAAACTCTTGGACTTAAGTGATTCTCTTGCCTCAACCTCCCAAGTAGCTGGGACTACAGGCACTTGCTACAAGACCCATCTATTTTTTGGTTGCAGTTATCATTGTTGTTTAGCAGGTCCAGAATGGGCTCAAACCCACCAGCCTCAGTATATGTGGCTGGCGCGCTACTCATTGAGCTAGGGGTGCTGAGGCAAAGCTATAATATTCAAATCGGTGTGATACTAGCTTGAGGATGTAGATCAGTGGAATAGAATGAAGAGTCTGTAAATAAACCCGTGTATTTATGGCCAACTGATTTTTAACAGAGTTACTGAGACTATTCAGTGGGAAGAGGAGAGTCTCTTCAACAAAATGGTGCTGGAACAATTCCTACCTCTCATATACGACAACCTTTTAATACAAAGTCTAATTGAATGGATCCATGACCTAAATACAAGACCATAAATGTAAACACTTTGCTAATCTCTTTAGCTAGAACATATATTTAATTAGGTACATTTACATTCCTTGTTACTTGTTTGGTTACTGCAAATTTTCTGTCATTCCACAATAAGAATCTTCTTTTCTCTTGCTTCCTAACATTTACCTTACCTTCCTGAAACTTTCTTAAAGTGTTTAAGTCACTTCTTCTTGCTGCTTACAACAAAATGCAAAAGGATAAACTTAAGAAACAGACAATTAAGCAAAAAAGGAGCTAGAACTTGATTTTGCAAATCCCCAGCCTCTATAGACAGCAAATCATACTACAATTATAAAATAGCTTACAAGCAAATCTCAAACCTAAGGACATTCAGGAAAGCTGCAGAGATGACGTCCTTTGCATCATCCTTTGTTATGATTTCAGAAAGATCCATAGCACTACCTGAATTAAATAATAGGGCTTCTAAACCAATAAGCTTAAGGTCATTGTTCTTCAGTAAGAGCCAGGGTTAGAGAAGCAGTTTTATCTTAATAAAATTTATAGGTGTAGCCTATTCTTATGGAGTAAACTGCAAAATGAGATTAATAGAAGACCCACAGAAGTTTTTCTGGCAGAAATACCACAAACATGGACTGAATAGGACAGGGATGCATAAAATGTAAAGAAGACTTTGGATTTCCAAATTTCTAAAGGCAGAAAGTAGGCTGAGAAAACTATTTTGCTCAAAACACAAGCTACCTTTCATGGAGAAAAAATAATTCAGAAGCAGAACTAACTAGAGCGCATAGGATGATACTGAAAGGAAGTTTCAGAAAGACTCCCAAAGAGCAGTTAATTCAGATCAGAAAAGGATAGAGAACTAGAAAAGGAATGAGTCAAGAAAAGAGAGCAGCACTAATAAATTAACTATTTGAACATACATACAGGAGTTGACAGCTCCTACAGAGAGTTTAGGAATACAGCATTTGTGAAAAAGTTCGTGGTAAGTATATAGAAAACTAACAACAGTAGCAAACACTGAGACAGTTATCCAGCAGTCAAAGAAATAACACATAATCATATTATTATGATGTTCATGAACAGTAATTACATAGTCATAACAATGTAAACACTGAGTAGGGATTTTTAAAAATTGTTATTTAATTACATAGGGAAAATGAGAAACAAGAAGTAGCCAATTCTTTAAAAAAATATAAGAATGAGAATCAATAAGAGAAATTTTCTTTGCCTGTATAAAAACTTCCTCAAATATTTTTAAATTTAAAAACTAAGTTTATAAATATCTCTACCAACTCTTCCAAACACATTTGACCATTTAAATTTTGTTTTAAAATGCTTAAGAGAGGCTGAGTGTGGTGGCTCACAACACTTGGAGTCCTCGCACTGGGGTTGGCCTAAATAGGAGGACTGCTGGAGCCCAGGAGTTTGAGACCAGCCAGGGCAATAAAGTGAGATTCCATAGCCACAGAAAAGGAAAAGAAAAAAATTAAAAATTAGTATGTGCCTGCCATCCCAGCTTCTCAGAAGACTGAGGCAGGAGAATTGGTTGAGCCAGGAATTGGAGGCTACCTTCCTTGCACATGCAAAATATAATCACTGTCTTTAAAGAACTATCTTTGGATAGTTCTAAAGAACAGGCTATATCTATAAATAATACTTTTACCCCAAGTATTATTTCTCTAAATATCAGCTCAAAATCCAGTATTTCCTTTTCTAAATCATAACACATTTATAGATGATGTTCCTTGAGTCCAGTTCCTCTCAGTCTGAAGACCTGTGAACTAAAGAGATAAGCTGTCTGCTCTTCACATACCCACCATGCAGTGATGGGTCAGGCATAAAATTATATTGCAATATAACAGAATTTTTATATAATTTGATATCATAAAATTATGATTTATAATTATATCATAAAATTATAGACAGTTCTGTTCAAAGAGAAAACAGAAGGCACACAAGAGTCACTAGTCCATAGCACTTTTGGAATCTAGCCAAACAACTGGCAGCTCTTGTCCTCACCTCTGCTGTTTGTCTTGATCCTTTTCTGTAACATCTCTGCTATTTTCCTTTATCCTTATTGTGATTTTGGAAGGGTTTGGGGAGGGATAGGGATAACTCATGTGTTCTGTCCTCTTCCATTTTAATGGAAGCTCTTGCCATTTGTTATTTCTCTGATGGTCTAAAATTAGAATTTTAGATGTTGAATTTGTAATTTTATGTATTTATAAATAAATCTTAGACATATCTTAAACATATCTTAGATTAAAAACTAAAATCCAGTTAATCTAAAACGTATCTTAGATTAAAAACAGATCTTAGGCTTGGCGCCTGTGGCTCAAGCAGCTAAGGCGCCAGCCACGTATACCTGAGCTGGTGGGTTCGAAACCAGCCCCAGTCTGCCAAACAACAATGACAGCTGCAACCAAAAAATAGCTGGGCATTGTGGCAGGTGCCTGTAGTCCCAGCTACTTGGGAGGCGGAGGCAGGAGACTCGCTTGAGTCCAGGCATTGGAGGTTGCTGTGAGCTGTGATGCCATAGCACTCTACCCAGGGCAACAGCTGGAGGCTGTGTCTCAAAAAAACAAATCTTAAACATATCTTAGATTAAAAAAACTCCTTGAGTATGCATACATTAGCACAACTTAAAGAAAAATTATAGTCTGTTCAGTTCTACTTTGTTCTTGATAAGTCATAAATCAAAGTGATCCAAAGCAGGGAAGGGAAAACTTATCTAAGGTACCATTAGAAGAAATCAGGGAAGTTAGTCAAGTCATACCAAATTTGTAGTTGATGAGAAAAGAAGTAAATGATAATTCTCTTTTCCTGGGTATTTTACACAATAATTTTCTCTAGGTGATGGAGTAGAGGTACAACGTTGGGCTCCTTCTTATCTAATTGGTACTGTGCTTGCCTTAACATCTGTATCTGTAAAGTCAAGATTGTTGCTTTGGGACCTCTTATTTGTGTTTGCAGCTCATCTTGTTTACCAATTTTATCCATGAAATCTGCTAATTTTTTTTTTTTTTAATTGGCACCAATGTGGAGGATTCATTTGCTCAACACCTGCTTACCAGCAAGACTGGAGACTGGCCTGCCTTTTATAACAGAATATGCCAAAAGGTTATGGATGGATATTTTGATATACCAGTTGTTTTCAAAGAGATTTTTTCCCCACTCTTTTCCTTTTTTTTTTTTTTTGAGACAGTCTCACTATGTTGCCCTCGGTAGAGTGCAGTGGCTTCCTAGCTCACAGCAACCCCAAACTCTTGAGCTTAAGTGATTCTTTTGTCTCAGCCTCCTAGTAGTTGGGACTACTGGTGCCTGCCACAACGCCCTGCTATTTTTTGTTTGTTTGTTTGTTTGTTTGTTGTTGTTGTTGCAGTTGTCATTTGTTTAGCAGGCGCGGACAGAGTTTGAACCCGCCAGGCTCGATGTATGTGGCCAGCGCCCTAACCACTTAGCTACAGCTGCCGAACCTCTTTTTTTTTTTGATTATTTAAAAGATGAGAGGTCTATTCAGCCTGGTGGGTGATCTATGTTGCCAACTTTTACTTCTCCATTTTATTTTTAGTTCAAAAGACCTGGCAGCCTTTATTATAGCTGTTTCTAGTCCTCACCATGGATTGGTTCTTTTCTGGTGACTGGGCTAATAAGACACAGAGCTAGTTTGGCATTGGACCATTGAAAAATTTTATAAAACTAAATTTTCCGATAATGTAGATCAAATTCTTCTCACTTCAAAATTTTAGAACTTTGAAATTTACCATAATGAGTCACTGTATCATAAGAAATACGGTAGAACCTCTGTAAGTTGACCATCCAAGGGACTGTCACAAACTGGTCAGCATGTGGAGGTGGTCAACATAAGGAACTAGGCCTACTGTACTGATATATACATGTGGTGCATGTCCAGTCTGTGAATTTCAGGTCAACTTAAGGGAGGTGGTCAACTGTGGAGATTCTCCTGTATTTTATTTTGTATTCAGTATTAACGCTTGGGTCCATTGTGGATCCTGCTTTTTCCATTGTGTCTGAACATAATTTTCAGAGAATTTATGGGTTAATACCAATATCAGTTCAAAAATTTTCCAAATTTAATTTACTTCTATACCAGTAGTTCTGAACCTTCCTAATGCCGCAACCCTTTAATACAGTTCCTCTGGGTCTCGACCCCCAAGTTGAGAACTGCTGTTCTATACAGTTTGGCTTACTACAGTTGGGGAAAAATCAGTGGCCTGAAATTAAATTGATATTTCCATCAACTTAGTGTGGCTTTTGAAAAGGAAATAGTATGTAATAACCAGTTCAGGATATGTTGTTTTTTAAATGTTAGAGCAATATACCTGTGCCCTGGGTAACTATTATAAATAAACCTCTTTAAATATTTTTTATTCGAGAAAAATATGGAACATGAATGGAAATAGTGCTCTCTGAATTTGATTTTTATACCTATTATAGAAAAAGCTTGATTGATGAGAATATATCTTGATAAATTGACATGTTTTGATAGGTTCTAAGATAATTGTACAGATTTATAAAATTAAACAAATATTAGTTTTCTGCAGCAGGTTATTTGCAGTATCAAAGTTTTTGTGTTAGTTTAAGCGTTGGTCAATATGACAAAGATCGTCTTTTTTTTTTTTTCTTTTTTTTGTAGAGACAGAGTCTCATTTTATTTTCCACGGTAGAGTGCTGATGGCATCACACAGCTCATAGCAACCTCCAACTCCTGGGCTTAGGCGATTCTCCTGCCTCAGCCTCCCGCCATAACCCCCGGCCATTTTTCTGTTGCAGTTTGGCCGGAGCTGGGTTCGAACCTACCACCCTTGGTATATAGGGCCAGTGCCCTACCCACTGAGCCACAGGTTCTGCCCACTTTTTTTTTTAAGCATTTCTGAGTATGCAAAATAAATTTGGTACTGAGATGGGTCAACTCTGTTACATAGTAAGAATTTGTTGTCTGGATATTAGTGGAATATAGTTCCCAACCTTTAGTATGGGATGATTAGCATATCTATATTTATTAATATTTACTGTAAATAGCTGTGGGAAGTCCACCTTTTAATGGGTATGTTTTAACAACATTGTTCTCTATATACAATTTGGAAATGCAACATTTTGTTGTTACCAAGAAGCATTCATGTAGTGTTAAGAAGTATAAGGCAAGTATATGTGAATTGTCTCTTCCATATGAAAGTGTAAAATGTTTTGTGAATAGAGGATGTCATTTTGAAAATAGAATACACTTATGTGCATTCTTTCAAAAGAAAAGTATGTCTACATTGAAATTTGCTAAATATTAAAAAGAATCTTAGTTTTTATACTGGGAAATTTCTCATTTAATTGTTACAGGCTGGGGCCTAGTCATCAGAATGTTTTAAAAACTCCCTAGCTGAATCTAATGTATGACCTGAGTGAGAACCATTGACCTGTAGATTCTAGCATTGGTCCTTGTGATAAAGCAGATAATAAAGTGAAGGATATGGTACATATGCCCACATTTGAATGAACTGATACAGATTTTAAACTGAAGGCCCCCTATTCTGTGCATATTTAGTGTTTACCTGATGTCCTTTTTCTGTTTCAGAATCCATCTAGGATATCACATTATATTTAGTTATCATATCTCTGTAGAGTCCTCATTGTTTTAATTGAAACAAAATAATTGTACATATTTATAGGGTACAGTGTGATGTTTTGATACTTGTGTACATTGTATAATAATCAAATCATAGTAGTTAACATATCCATTACCTCGTACATTTATCATTTCTTTGCGATGAGAACATTCGTAATCTTTTCTTCTGTTTTGAAATACACAATACAATATTGTTAACCATAGTCACCCTATTGGGTAATAAAATAGCAGAACTTATTCCTTCTGTCTAACTGTAACTTTGTGCCTTTTAGCCAATCTTTCTGTATCCTCCTCTCCCAACCCTCTCCAGCCTCTGGAAACCACTGTTCTCCTTTTCTATTTCCCTGAGATCAACTTCTTTAGATTCCACATATAAGTGAAATGTGGTATCTGTCTTTTTGTGTGTGGCCGCTTTCACATTGTATATATGTACAATGAAATAGCTGTAAAAAAAGAATGAAATTCTGTCATTTGTAGCAACATTAATGTACCTGGAAGACATTATGGTAAGTGAAATAAGCCAGGCAAAAGGATTCCCAGATGCCATAGTTGCTCAGAATATACTTATTTTTGATAACCTTGAGAGTTTTGAGGAATACTGGTTAGATACTTTGTAGAATGTTCCTTCAACTGAGATTTGTTTGATGTTTTTTCTTATGTTGAGACTGAGGTTATTGGTTTTGTGGTGGAAAACTTAGGGATAAGTAAATCTCATCACATCGTATCAAGAGTACATTCTGTCAGCATTACCTAATAACATTGTTGATGTTAACTATGATCACCTAACTGAGGTAGCATTTGTTAGATTTTTTTCCAGTAAAATTATTCTTTTCCTCTTTCTATACTGTATACTCTTGGAACTAAATCACAAAAGACAGCCCACACTTAATGGGTAGGAGTTACACCTCCCTTTCTTGAAGGCACAGTAATTGGAATAGTTATTTGTTATAAATTAGTTGGACTTCTACACAGGAGATTTATTTATTCTCTGCATTTATTTATTCATTTATATCAATATTGACTACATGGTTATTACTTTACATTTTGAGTTATGCTTCAATACTACTTTATTTATTTATTTATTTTTCTTAAATTGTTCCAGTTTTGGCCATTAGGAGGTCTTTGTGTTGGCTCCTTTGTCCCTGTGACATAGCCCCATCATCATGGAGTTTTGTTTTAATACTATCTTACCCTTTCACATTATAAGATATTCCAGGCTCATCTTGTATATTTCCTGTCCCACTCCTAGAATAAGGAGGCTGTTCAAAATTTTTACTGGAAAATGGTATTAGAAATGAAGATTGGACTCCAGGTATGCTTGTTGCTACTGTGCGATGTTGTTTCTGTTCCCTCTGAGCTTAGAAACCAAGGAGTTACGTATATGTATACTAATCTGTATACACACATAACTATAACTACATACTGGCATATGTAGGTGCATACGCATGTGTTATGGGTATGCATCTGTATCTATAGTAAGCCAAACATGAATTTAAACCTATGTCTGACTCTAATCCACTACCACATGGCTTATTCTCACTGTTTCCATTCACTTGTTTATAACCTCCCATTTCATTGTTGAGAAACCTGGCTTCACTATCCATCATCGGTTTACTAAACTTTATTTATTTATTTATTGCAGTTTTTGGCCGGGGCCAGGTTTGAACCCACCACTTTCGGTATATGGGGCTGGCGCCCTACTCCTTTGAGCCATAGTTTATTTATTCAACTTGTCAATTCCATTGTACATGTACACTGGTTTCAGAATTATTAGCCCATAGCCTCACAGGAAATAACATTATGAGCCACATTATGTATGGTACCCTTTGTCTTTAGTTTAATAGAACTCACTCACTACAAAATTACTTAGGTTAGTACCCTTTCTCCCCATCCTCTTCAGTGAAGTCTTTTCTCATATTTTTAATACAGTTAGATAATTTCTCTCATTCCACCCTGGGATCTGCTACCTCTTAAAATACGTATATTTAGATTTGTGTGTATTAGCGACCTCTTTATGATGTAAAGTTCTTGGTGTTTTGACAAATACCTGGTATTATGTAAGTCACCATTGCGGTTTCACACAGTTTCATCACCCTAAAAGAAAAATCCATTGTGCTTCAGTCATCCCCCAACAACTCCCTTGCAGTCCCTGATCTATTTACCATTTGCCTTTTCTAGAATATCATATAATTGGAATCATATCCTAGGTAGCCTCTTCAGATCGGCTTCTTTCACTTAACATGGATATAAGGGTTATCCATGTCTTTTTGTGGCTGAATAACTAATTTTATCACTAAACAGTATTACATTCCATGGTGATATCACAATTTATTCATTTGCCTATTGAAAGACATCTTGCTTACTTACTAGTTTGAGGCAATTATGAATAAAGCTGCTCTATACATTCACATGCTGGCTTTTTGTGGATATAAGTTTTCAAGTCTGTTAGATAAATACCTAGGATAACAATTACTGAATCTTACGGTGTATTTAGCTTTGTAAGAAACTGTCAAACTCTCTCCCAAAGTTGTAACATTTTTCATTTCTACCAGTAATGTGAGTTTCTATTGCTACAGCAATTTGTTTTTGTCAGGTTTTTGTTGGTTATTTTTGTTTTGTTTTGTTTTTGCCTTTTAGCCATTTTGGGTGTTTAGTGGTATCTCGTTTTAATTTGCAATTCTTAATGACAAAGATGTTGAGCATCATTTTAAGTGTTTATTTGCCATTCACATGTCTTCTTTGGCAGTGTTAGTACCACCACCACCACCCCCTTTTTGAGACAGAGTCTCACTCTGTCACCCTGGGTAGACTGCAACGGCATCATCATAGTTCACAGCAACTTCAATCTCTTGGGTTTAAGTGATCCTCTTGCCTCACCCTCCCAAATAGCTGGGACCATAGGCACCTGCCACAATGCCTGGCTATTTTTAGAGACTGGGTCTCACTCTTGCTCAGTCTGGTCTTGAACTCCTGAGCTCAGGCAGTCCACCTGCCTTGGCCTCTCAGAATGTTAGGATTACAGGCATGAGCCACTGTGCCCCACCTTTTCCCCATTTTTAAATTGGGTTGTCTTATTTGTTTTCTTATTTTTTAAAGAGTTCTTTGTGTATTTTGGATACAAGTCCTTGATAAAGTATGTCTTTTGCAAGTATTTTCTCCCATTTAGTGGCTGGTGTTTTCAGTCTTTCAACAGTGTCTTTCATAGAACAGAAGTTTTTAGTTTTAATATTACTGTATCAGCCTTTTGTCTCCCCATGAATCATGCTTTTGGTGTCTATAAATTCACCACCAAACTCAAGGTCATATAGATTTTCTTCTAGAAGTTTTATGGTTTTACATATTTATTATATTAAGGTCTGCCTTCACCTCCTGAGTAGTTGGAATTGCAGGCATGCACCATCACGCCCAGCTAATGTTGTCTAGGCTGTTCTTAAACTCCTGGGGCCAGTAGTTCTTAGTTCAGTTAGATCCCCCTGCCTTAGCCTCCCATGAGTGGTGGAATTACAGACATGAGCCATTGTACACTGCCAGTCTTCTTTTGAATTTTATGTTTTGGAAGTTGATTTCTTAAAATCATTTTAGTATATTATTATTTCTGAGTTTACGTGATATTTCATCTATTAAATATTTATTAAAATTTCTGTTCTTAAATATCATAAAGGAAGAGAAAAGGAGTAAGAGAAAAAGAATTGAGAAAACAAATTCTTTTCAGAGACCTATTAGCCCTTTATTATGTTTGTTCTAGAAACAAAAAATATACAATCAAAAATCTTAGCTGGGCTCAGTAGGTCACACCTGTAATCCTAGCACTCTGCAAGGCTGTGATGGGAAGATCGCTTGAGCTCAGGAGTTTGAGACCAGCTTGAGCAAGAGTGAGATCCTATCTCTGTTAAAAGTAGAAAAAAATAGCAAGGTATTATGGCATATGTCTATAGTCCAGCTATTCAGGAGGCTGAGGCAAGAGGATCACTTGAACCCAAGAGTTTGAAATTGCTGAGTTAGGCTGATGCCACAGCACTCTAGCCTGAGTAACAGAATGAGACCCTGTCTCAAAAACAAAAACCAAAAAAACCTCTTTATTCAAAAGATAAAAAATTTGTTACCTCCATTTTTATGCTTCTATCAATTTTGTGGAATCAACAACTGTTCATTGAGCTCCCGCTATTATATGCAGGTCATTATGAGGATTACTGAGTATAGATGACATTCATTGTCCTTAAGGAACTTAAACATTGTTTATATAGACATATGGTATCATGACAGTGGTTATAGTATTTTAACATCTCTCTCTTTTTTTTTTTTTGAGACAGAGTCTCACTTTGTCACCCTTGGTAGAGTGCTGTGGTATCATAGCATACAGCAACCTCAAACTCTTAGGCTTAAGCGATTCTCGTGTCAGCCTCCCAAGTAGCTGGGACTATAGGTGCCTGCCACAATGCCCAGCTATTTTTAGAGACAGGGTCTCACCCTTGTTTAGGTTGGTCTCAAACTTGTGAACTCAGGCAATCCACCCGCTTGACCCTCCCAAGTGCTGGGATTACAGGTGTGAGCCATTATGCCCGGCCTCACGCCTGGCCTAAAATAGCTCATTTTCAAAAATGTTTTAGTGGCCACTACTCTGTTTCTGAAAGATAGTATCTTTATAAATGTAATAACCTGTTGTATACCTCGCCAATTGATAAAATTTTAGTCTTTTGTGTTTGGTGCCCTCTTGTGGATATTTTCAAAACTGCTTGTAAGAACACAGTTTTTAGAGGTTATTCTTATTTTAAAATACTTAATTTTATAAGCTTCTTTATATTTTATTAATCCTTTGACATACTTTTGGCTGTCAGAGAAAAATGAAAATCATAGTTAGTTGCTTATACTTTTTAATTTACTCTATATCAGCATTGTGCACAGGGGATGTTAAGATAATCTTTCGTTTGGAAACTTGTAGTATAATGCCAAAAACTTGTACAGTCTTGCGTCATGGAGTCTCTGAAGTCCTGCCCACATGCTGTTTCACCATTTATGCTTGTTATACTGATGAACAAGTTTTTTATGACTTTTGGAGATTCTGAAAACTTTGATGTAACTTTAAAACATGCTTGTGAACATGTAAAAAGTTAGGATCCATGAAGTTTCCATTTGCTAAAGACAGGTATATCAAAGACAGCAGCTGTATAAGCCATTATTCTGGTATTGTAGTGAAAGAAAAGGACCACCTACTACAGCAATGGGAAGAAAACTCATTCTTTGTACGGAATTCTAGATAATGTGAATCTTAGTAATTTTTAATGGATGAATACCAATTTGTTACTTTTACAGCAGCTGTTTGAAGGAGAGTGTTTTTAATTTTTCTCAGTAATTCATAGCTCAGCTGAGTTGAACATGGAACCAGTGAGATCAGAGTTAACCAGTTGACCTACATATAGTGGACTTTAATTTGTAACACAGAAAAAGCAAACAGTCACAATCTTGTGTATTGATGAGAAGGACAACATGGTAAGTGCTGTCCTTTACTGTTAATACATTGGGATGCAATTTAAAGATAATGCATCAGTGTTTCACTTTGCGATGGGAGTATTTTTATTTTAGTAGAGCTCTCATATGATTTGAGACATACAAATAAATGTGCAATAGTACCCTTTAATTTTTGCCTTTTATAATTCAAATAATGATTAAAGTTTACTTACTGACATAGGTTAGCATCAAGTAATCAATAACTCCTGAATTCAGTTATGCATAGGTAGAGAAGTTAAAGATTCTTATTACAGTTTTTCCTGATTTTTCGTTCATCTCCTTGAATTTGCACTGGACATGCCTTGTTGGTTTCTTTCTTTTTCTTTTTTTTTTAAATTAAATCATAGCTGTGTACATTAATGCAATCATGGGGTACAATGTGCTGGTTTTATATACAATTTGAAATATTTTCATCAAACTGATTAACATAGCCTTCACCTCATTTTCTTAGTTATTGTGTTAAGACATTTATATTCTACACTTTTTTTTTTTTTTGAGACAGAGTTTCACTTTAACACCATCTATAGAGTGCCTTGGCATCACAGCTCACAGCAACCTCCAACTCTTGGGCTTAAGTGATTCTCTTGCCTCAGCCTCCCGAGTAGCTGGGACCCAGGTGCTTGCCAGAATGCCTGGCTATTTTTTTTGTTGCAGTTTGGCTGGAACTGGGTTTAAACTCACCACCCTTGGTATATGGGGCTGGCTCCCTACCCACTGAGCCACAGGCACCACCCCCTTGTTGATTTCTTATTCAACTCTTTCACCACAAATAATTAGGTTTCAATTCCTTCATCATGTGCTAAAGTGGCAAAGTCCATGAAATTACTTTTTAGGTAAAAATAACTACCATTATCTATTTTTTTCTGTCTTTTTAAAATTCAGATTAGACTCTTTGATGACTTTCTCCTTAGAGTCAGTTTGGTCTCTTTGGGTTCAGAATATGGAAGTTATTGTCAGTTCATTATTTGACTGCCCAGAAAGTGTCTAGAAAAGTGGTTTCTTCTTCCATTTCTTTTCAGATTCAACTTGTCATTTCTGTTACTATCAGACCTTTTTTAGAACAGGCTCTAATTATCCTCAAATTTGAATTCCAGCAATAACCTTATGATTCTAATCTTTTTCTCTAGTCTTTCTTTTGTCTAAGTTAGCCTTTAGTTTCCAAGGTTCCTTTCCCTCTTTTGCCAAGTAACTTATGCTGGCTCCCAGAATTCAAAGGATTCCATAAGTTGTAAGAGATCTTTTATAGTCACACTCAACTTACTACTTTCCATTCTAGACAGAATAGTTCTTCTTTTGTGCTTTTCTTTTTTTACAATCTAGGGTGCCACTGTCTACTCTTTTTCCAATTTTTATCTTAAGATCCAGTTTTCTAAAGCTGTGGTCCCCAACCCCTGGGCCAGAGACTGGTATATTAGGAACCTGGCTGCACAGCAGGAGCTGAGAGGTAGGCAAGAGAGGGGAGCTTCATCTGTATTTACAGCTACTCCCCATTGCTCACATCATCACTTCAGCTCCATCTCCTGTCAGATCAGTCACAGCATTAGATTCTTATAGAAGGGTGAACGCTACTATAAACTGTTCACAAGGGATCTTATGAGAATCTTATGAGAATCAATGAGATTCTTAGGAGAATCTAATGCCTGATGATTTGATGTGAAGATGTAATGTTCTTTCCTTCTTTCTCCCTCTCCCTCCCCTCCCCCCTCCTCTTCTCTCTCTTTGTCTCTTTCTTTCTCCCTCTGCCTCCCTCCTCTCTGATGTAATGCTGTGGAACAGTGGTTCTCAACCTTCCTAATGCCACAGTGTATTTTCATTGTTAAAAAGGGTCGTGACCCACAGGTTGAGAACTGCTGCTCTAGAATCATCCTGAAACCATCTCTCCTCCCCCTTCCCAGTCCGCAGAAAACTTTTCTTTCTTAAACCCACCCCTGGTGTCAAAAATGTTGGGGACCACTGCTCTAAAGGGAACTAACTTACTTGGAGTAAGGGTGTGTTAATTCCGTTTGTTGTTTCTATCCATTTTCAATAGCTTGTTCAGGGCTGTGTTTATTTTTGGGACTATGAGTTCATATGGGTTGAGTATTACTTCCTTTAAGGTGGATTTGCATTTATTTCCATCAGGCACCTGTGGTACTTACCCTGCTTGTTAGGTTAATTTCTCAGTGTGAGATTCCCCAGACCTTGTGGGTAATGTAAAATTGAAAGCCAAATTCATGGTAGCAGATTCTAAAGAGAAACATCTCAATCCCCCACCCCTGTACCTAAAGCCCAGGTGAAATTTGTCCTTTCCTGTGCTTGTGGGTAAATTTTTTCTTGCCTACCCTTTCATTGAGGATGGAGACTGTTAAGATTCCCAGCTTTATGCAGAAGTATTAATTCTACTTCAGAGATAACCCAAAGACTTCTCTTTTCTACTTTATTTACTAAAATATAAACCTTATTTAACCACCAATAACCACCCCCATCATCACATGCCTCTAGGACAGCCCTATAGTCAGATTTAGCTTATTATCATAGTTTTATCTGTTCTGGGCCCTTGGAGATTTACCTTGCTGTCCTGACAGCTCAGCTTTGCATTTGTAGTATGTTTGTCACTTCTATTGTTTGTTGTTTCCTGAGCATCTTTAAGAGATTTTAAAGATATCTAGATTACTATAATATAACACTTTTGTATATAACTGGTTTACTTATATAACTTATTAATTTTTCTGAAGAATATTTTTTTCCTGTTATACAGATTGCATACTCAAGGTCCAGTGTGGTAGTTCATACCTGTAATCCTAATACTCTGGGAGGCTGAGGTGGGCGAATTGCTTGAGCTCACAAGTTCAAGACCAGCCGACCCAATAGCCAGGTGTTGTGATAGGCACTATAGTCCCAGCTACTCAGGAGGCTGAGGCAGGAGAATCGCTTGAGGCCAAAAGTTTGAGGTTGCTGTGAGCTATGATGCCATCACACTCTACCCAGGGTGACAAAGTGAGACTTTGTCTCTAAAAAAAAAAGAAAAAGAAAAAAGAATGCATTGCACAGTCATTAGAATATGTTGGTTGAATGAAACCTATTAGGATTATTGCTTTTATGCTGATGCTGTACTGTTACGTGACTGCATTTGAAGTAAAGAAATGTTTAATATCATTTCAGGAAGAAGAATAAAATTAGAATAATTTCCAATTAGGACACTTATTTAACTAAGGAGTAGTGTGACTATATCATTAGTGTTATAAATGGCAAATACTTTCTAAAATGTTTCTGTAAGTGTCCATAAAATCATTCAATTAGTAACAAATATTTAGAGAATAGTTTAGGTATTAGATATTGCAAATGTAAAGGTACGTAATGCAAAGTCTCTTGATTATTTGTCAGATTATTATAGCATAAATCTGTCTTAGCAGTGGAGAAGGATTTCCTAATAATGTTTTCAAATGTTTATATTCCATGTGGAGTTTATGATTCATAAGCTGGATTATCATCAGTACTCTTGTTTTGCATTCCTGGCACATGATGGCCACTGATTGAAAATGCTGTTGTATTCCTTACTGGAACTGGCTTCTTCTACAGTAGGGCAGCATCTGTTCTGCAGACCTTTTTCTATAAAGAATCAACATGTTTTTCTTCTTCCTTTCTCTTTTGTATAAGTGAAGTATAACTTTGAAAAAACATTATAATCAACCATTTCATTATAAAAATGTGAAAAGTATCAAATGTCATTTTACTGATAATCTAAAGTATCAAGAATAAGTTAAGAGTTAATAATTTTTTAAAGTAAAAACTGTTGCTAAATAGTTTTCAACACCATTGCCAAAGTTTTAGTGTTTGAGTTTTCTAATTTTGTAGAAACTAGTTCTCATTCCATCTGTACTTTATTAATTTCTGTTTGGGTGTCACCCTGTCATTATTGCATTGAGTATTCATGCAATTTTTTAATTGCTATTTTTTAACTGTCAATTTGTAAATTAGATTAACATTCTTACGCAAAGTGACTAATACAAGTAAAAATTCAGTAAAACCAATCCTTCCCAAACTCGATTCAGTATTTTTACAATTTTGTAGACTACCTAAGCCAGTTGTGTGAATTCAGAAGTACAAGCTTCATCATCCCTTTGTAGATCTATTATCGATGTATAATATAGGAAGGCTAAATGTACTATTTTATACCTACTAGATATTATGTTTCTTGTTAAGTTTAAAGATAACAGCCCTAAATCTTGCAAGGATAAGAGACATATGACTCACACATATAAAAATAGATTTAGGGTTTTGATAATAAACTAGTTGCAACCATGATAAAATATTAATCTAGCAGATTTCTTAAAGATACTGATAGGAAATAACTTTTTCCTCCATCCTCAGCGGGGCCTACTGGAAAGAATAAACCCCAACTGTTTTTTTAAATTAGCTTTTGACCAAGTACAAATAAGTCTGTTTATGAGAATGTTATTTGCTTCATCTCTTAGCAAAATGAAACATACTCTAATGAATCTGTGGTATAAATTAAATTGAGTGTGAAAAATGCTATAGATAGTTTAAAAGCCTTATGTAATTGGAAGTTAGATCTTGGGCTTAAGAATCAGATAGACCTGGTTAGAATTCTTGCTTCTCCACTTATTTGTTACATGACCTCGTAGAAATGATTAAACCTATTTGAGCTTTAGGTTCCTTTACACAAGACCAAGAGTAGTAGCTCTGAGGGTTAATAAGATTAAAGAGACATAGCTTATAGAAATCCTTTAGCATAGTATATCTAACTCATTCGTAACTATTTTTATCATTATTAAGTGAATGACCAAATGAATAACTTTATTTAGTTAATAGCATTATTTCCTATCCCAGAATATCTTCAATAGCCAGTATAATAAAACATTATATTACTAGAAACTAGCATAACATTGTCCTAAGTTCAGTACTTTGGCATTACCTTATAATGAAGGATTCAACATGCATTCAGTAGATTACATAATAAAGACAGTGCTGAGTATTAGGAATATAAGTGTTAACAAGATCTGGTTAGGGCCCTTAATAGATTTTCGAGTCAAATGGGGAAGTTAGATGAAACGAGTATATAGTATCAAGCAGTAAGCGTATGATCGGCATAAGTGCAAAGTGCTATGGGAACGCAAAGGCATGATACCTAATTCAACCTTAGGGTGTCTGAGCTGAGAAGGAATGTGTATGAGTGTAGTTCTGATTTTAAAAAGAGTTTAATTTAAAATGCCCTACCCAAATTTATGTATCTCTGTTACATATTTAGTCTATCCTTGAAGACCTAACTCTTAGGCAGCCTCCCCAATGAGGGCTTCTTTCCTTGCTAAAGGCAGAGTTAGAGGCACTCATCACGGTATTCCCATTATACTGTCAACACTTAACAGCATTTAACAGATGCGACACTTGTTCATATGTCAGTAGATTTCTCCTAGACCTCATACTCCCTAAAAAAACAAAATTGAGTGAAACTATGTCTTGTTCATTTTTGCATCTCCAGTACCTGGCCTGCTACTTGACCTATTACAAATGTACAATAAATGCTTATTAAATGAATTAATAAATGAAAATATAAATTGATTCATTTGATAAATAAATATCAGGTACCTACTGTGTGCTAGGTATTTTAGCAGTGGGATTTAGAGGTTAACAAGAAGTCTCTTCACTGCATCAAACTTACATTGTAGTAGTAGAGAAGACCAGGTACAGACTGTGAAAAGATACAGAAGAATAGAGAATGATGGTAGCTTTAATTTAGATTGGTGATCAGAAAAAGTCTCACTGAAGACATGACATCTAGGTAGAGACTTATCAAGCCATCTTGTGGAAGGGCATTCCAGTCTGGGAGATCAGCCAATTTAAAGGTTCAAAAAGGAATGTGCTTAGAATACTCAAGAAACAGTAAAGGGGCCCAGCCCAGCTAGATTGTGGTGAGCAAGAAGGAACGTGATAGGAGATGAGATTGGCAGATGTTACTAGAATAGATCACATTTGGCTATGATAAAGGCTTTGGATTTCATTCTAAGTGTGATGAGAGGCCAAATGCAGAGTTTTTAGCAGGAAAGTAACATGATGTGATTTGCATTTTGAAAGGATGGATCTGCCTATGTGTGTAAGAGACTAAAAGGAGCAAGAATGGAAATAGTGAAAATAGTTCGGGGCAGTTTTATTAGTCCAAGTGAGAGAAGATGGTGGCTTGGACTAGAAGGGGCCAAATAATTTGTGTGGGACTCTTTGGGAATAGGAGCTGGTGACATAAGCTATTAAAATTGTAAGACTGCACCTCAAACTTAAGCATTGAAGTAAATAAAAATTTAAGTGTAAGTATGGTTCATGTATGCAGTGGAATAATGGGTTAGGAAGTAGAAACTTCTTTCTTAGTCCCAGCTCTGCTTTTAAGTAGGTATGTGAATTCAGGGAAATCTCTTACTTTCTATGGTCCTGAGTGCTTTCAGATACAAAATGAGGGGTTGAATTAGTTTTCTGTCTAACTATGAAGGTCTATGATTTTATAATTCCATTAAAAAGTGAAATGTATTTCTTGAATGTATTAACCTAAATAATGGTCAGAGAGACGCTCTCTAAAAGAAAGCATTATTTATTTGGGAATAGGGCATTGTCATCGGAACACAGGTACCATAGTAAACTTTGTGTATATGCAAGGAAATAAAGGAAGACAAAAGTTTTTAAAGGAAAAATAGAGAGGCTTAAATAATTGTCTTCAGATAATTATCCTTAGCTATAAGGATCAATAACAGGGGTGGCACCAGTCTGAGGTCACAGGCAGTTTCTGGGCAGACATCTTCACAGAAGTATTTTTTGTGTAAGATTGTGATGGCCTTTGTACAAGTTTGTGATTTTGTGATTGTTTTTCTTGTCAGGCCATTATGCATTGAAAGAACCAAGCCCTATTTGTGTGTGTGGAGTTGTTTTTATTTTTTAAGCACAAATGACTCCATTTTTATTCTGACAACTTTCACAAACACTGTTTTGAATACTGAAATACTTTAGTGGATTTAGAAGTTTTGTAAGGCGTTCTTGTCCATGAATTACTTACATTTATAAAAGATATTACGGAACAATTGCTCAGGCTCTGCGCCCATAGCTCAGTGTAGGGCACCGGCCACATGCACAGGGACTGGCGGGTTTGAACCTGGCCCTGGCCTACTAAACAAAAATGATAAAAGCAACAAAAAAATGGCCAGGCATTGTAGCAGGGGCCTGTAGTCCCAGCTACTTGGGTGGCTGAGGCAAGAGAATTGCTTAAGCCCAAGAGTTTGCAGTTGCTATGAGCTGTGACACCATAGCGCTGTACCAAGGGCGACATAGTAAAACTCTGTCTCAAAAAGAAAAACAGTTGCTTATAAAATGAGGTCATAAATTTATGGAAAAGTACATAAGGGAGGTTGTAAATTCTACAGACTTCTGGAAAAGAAGATAATTAACAAAGACTAAGAGCGGTGCCTGTGGCTCAGAGAGTAGGGCGCTGGCCCATATACTGAGGGTGGCGAGTTCAAACCCAGCCCCGGCCAAACTGCAGCAAAAAAAATAGCCAGGTGTTATGGCGGGCACCTGTGGTCCCAGCTACTCGGGTGGCTGAGGCAAGAGAATCACCTAAGCCCAGGAACTGGAGGTTGCTGTGAGCTGTGTGATGCCACGGCACTCCACCGAGGGCAATAAAGTGAGACTCTGTCTCTACAAAAACATAAAACAAAAAACCCCAAAGAGTAAATTAGCCATGGAAGCAATAAGATGCTTGACCTGTAGGCCTAGGTAGGATTTAGTTAAATGGATAGGGGGAAGGGCATTCTAGGTAGAAGAAAAGACATGAGCACAGATAAAGTCTTAATGAGCATAGCGTCTTACTGAGTTACCATACAGATTCCCAGCAGAGAGAGATTCAGTTAAAAGTCAGCCTACCTGATTGGAAGATATGTACCTACAAAATGTGAAAATAGGATTAGCCAGGTAAAATAAGAACAGAACATAGAGGGCCTTAAAATCTAGGCAGAAATGTTTAGCTTTAAAGTAGACAAGAACTGTGAACCATTGTAGATTCTTCAGTAAGAGACAGATACAAATAGTATTCAAGAAAGAGTAATACAGTGCTATGTTCTTGGAGGAAAATGTGAAACTTCTTGTTCCAGGTAACATGCAGGCATTTTTGCATTCCTTTTCTCATTTAGTCGTTATAACACCAGTGAAAGAAATTAAAGTTCAGAGAGTTTAAATAACTAGCCTAAAAGTTTTATGCCTAGTAAGTGATTTGAGCCAGAATTCGAACTAATGTCTGTCTTATAGTAGAAGGATAGACGGGAGAATCTTTAGTTAGGAAGCATTACCTACAGTAGCCTTGGTATGAGGTAGTGAGGAATAGCCACAGTAGCAATTGAAATGGAAAAGAAGAAATGAGGTGGAGCCTGAGAGAGAGTTTTTTGTATTATTATTAAACAATAGGAATTTATTTCCTCACTATCTGGAGGTTAGAAGCCCAAGTGAAACAAGATGTTTAGTTGGATTAGTTTCTCCTGAGGTTCTCTCCTTGGCTTATAGATGGGTGTCTTTTCTCTGTGTCTTCACATCATCTTTCCTTCTAAAAATTTTTCCTTAAAGAACTTGTTGACCAGTAGCATATAGGAATGAAAGAGAATAAATACAAGAAGACATCGAAATTTTACTCTTGGGTAGCTGGTAAAGGTTACTATGTTTTGTGGTGGTTGTTGCAAATGGAGGCAGACCAGAGGGGGCTAGAGAGATGGATGAAATAATATTTTATGTGGGAATGTCAAATTTTAAGCATCATTAACATTTAAGTAGTAAATAAAGACATAGAAAAAGTTCAGTTGAAGGTATGAGAATGAAGAGATCTTGTATTATTTAAAGTGTCATGAAAGAAAAGCAGAAGATTTTACGATATAATGCCCAAGCTTATCATGTAGGTGTAGGAAGAAGAGAGGTATCAACCAGTAGTCCATCTATTGTTAGGTCAAACCACTTAAGTGGCTGAGACACAATATTGTGTATGTTCCTGTTTTTCACATTTGCATTTTGACCTCTGCTAGAACTAGATTTTGCTTGTATGTTTCTACTAAAAGTAGAATACAGGTAAGTGAATTTCAGTGCATAATCAGGCTTTTCTAAATAGAAGATTCTTGGTCTTTAAAACAGAATGTATTAGTTTAGTTTTATGGCCCTATTCCAATATAGCTTTTGGTAAATGTTCTATGAAGCATTTTTATTCACATTTACATAACTGACTTGATGCTTCTGTGAAGCATTTAAAAACTAACAGCTAGAATATGACAACAAAAGGATAGACAACAAAAGAAAAAAATAAGTAAATGAGACTTTATCAAAATTAAAACTTTTGTGCAGTAAAGGATACTATCAAGAGTAAAAAGACACAATAGGAGAAATATTTGCAAATGATCTATGTGATTAAGGATTAATTTCCAGAATATATAATATCCAGGATGTATAATAACTCCACTACAATTAAAAAAAAATCCCATTTCAAAATGGGCAAATAGACATTTCTCCAAAGAAGGTATACAAAGGGAAAATAATAAGCATGTGAAAAGATGGCTTCAACATCAGTAGTCATTAAGGGGAATGCAAATCAAACCACAATGAGGCACGACTTCATATCCATTGGGATAGCTGTTATTTTTTAAAAATGGAAAATAACAAGTATTGCCAAGCATATAGAGAGATTGGAATCCTATACACTGTTTATAGGATTGTAAAATAGTATTGGCACTGTAGAAAACAGTTTGGGTACTAAAAAAATTCAATAAAGAGTTACAGTATCATCCAAGAATTGCACTTCTAGGTATGTACCCAAAAGAATTGAAAGCAGGAACGCTAAAGAGGTGCTTGTATGATAATGTTCACAGTAGCATTATTCACAATACTCAAGATGTAAACAATCCAAATATCCACAAATGAATGGGAAAATAAAGTGTGTCATACATACAAATTACAACATCATTCAGCCTTAAAAAGGAATGAAATTTCAGTAGATGCTATAACATGAATGAACCTTGGAAGCATTATGTTAAGTGAAATAAGCCAGACACAAAAGGCCATGTATTGTATGATCACCTATCTAGACTAGTTAAATTCATAGTGACAAAAGATAGAATAGAGGTTACCAGGGAAGGAATGAGGAATTATTATCTAATGGGGACAGAGTTTGGGAATGATGAAAAAGTTCTGGAAATCTGTAGTGGTGATATTTGCACAACACTGTGCATGTACTTAATGCTGTGGAGCTACACACTTAAAAATTGGTTAAAATGGGCTGGCTCATACTTGTAACCCTAGTACTTTATTAGGCCAATGTGAGAGGATTCCCTGAGGCCAGGAGTTTGAGTTGAGGAGCCTGAGCAACATATCAAAACCCTGTGATGGCATGTGCTTGTAGTCCCAACTACTTGGAGGCCGAGGCTTCTCTTGAGCTAGAAGTATGAGGTCCAATTAGCGGTGGTAATACCACTGTACTCTAGTCCATGCAACATAACAAGAACCTGTCTCAAGGGAAGGGGGGAAAAGGGGTTAAAATTGTAAACTTTATGTTATGTATATTTTGCTACAAGTTAAAAGAAAAAACTAATGGCTGTTGTACAAGGTTATACACGTTATTATGTGTGTTGTAACAGAAAATGCCGATGTGTTCTATCTTAAAGATCTTCTGTGTTGTATGTTTAATTATTCTGTCACAGCATTCTTTGGAATGCATTTGTTAATAATTACTTACCTATATTCTTATTTTAAAAGCAATCAGAAGCCTTCTGTTTCATCAGTTTTTGTTGCTTAATCTGTAATTATCTAAAACTTTAGATTATTTTGGGTAATTTTGGCTCTTATAACATTTGCATGTGTGTCTTTATTTTAAAATTAGTAGTAATTATAGTATTTTTAGTACTACTAAAATTATCATATATCCACACTGTTGTTCAAGGAATTAAGAAGTCCTGTTGTCTTAGAAAAGTCTTCCTTCATTGCAATATTTTGCTTGCAGGATGAAGATGAACTGGATTCCCACACCATGGTGAAGACTAGTTCTGAAAGTGTGGGCACGATGCGGGCCACAAGCACGATGAGTGAAGGGGCACAGACCATGATTGAACATAATAGCACAATGTTAGAATCTGACTTGGGGACCATGGTTATAAACAGTGAGGATGAGGAGGAAGAAGATGGAACGATGAAAAGTATGTGGCTTTTTCCACTGAATATTTTAAAAGTATACTTCTTTAGAAACCAGGATAGTTCTTTATTACTGTATATAGGCAATTATCAAAAATTTTGTTTCTTGGCTTTATGTAACAGTAAAAAATAGTATGGCACAATTAAACTTTTAAAAATTTTAACATAGGAGAAAATAACACATCTTATGATAACTTAGAGTTATGGAGTTTTTTTCTGTTGAACCTGCTAACCCATAATTTAATTTGTAAAGCATTTTAGAATGAAAAAGATAGGGCTCCTAACATTTACTTTTCCAATTAAAAAAGTGAACTTCATATTCCTTTTCAATAAATACGAAATAATATTATTTCATGTTGTCCAAATTATCACTTAAGCCACAGAGACAAAGCAGTGCAAGCTATGGAAAGAAGTAGGCGCAGAGGTGGGAAAGAGTAGGAGCAGAAAGAAACACTAGGAAGGAGGAAAGACAGGGATGCTCCTCCAGAAGATTTGCTTCCATTTAGATTTACTGCTGCTTATCATGGGCGAGGCCAGGGTGCTGCAGGGTCCAAAGTGATGAGTAACACATTCTCTCTGTCCTCCTTTGCTTGCAGAGTGATTAAGATAGGGGTACTTTCACAAACTAGCATTTCTTTTTTTAAAAAAATAGGTTTTGGTAATGCATTTAAACAGTGTAGGACATTTTGATTTCACGGTGATAAGCAAAAATGAATTAATTATCTCATCATGCCAATGGACCTTTCTCATTACTTCCTCCTACTACCCTAGGCCTGTGTGGTTAATGTTAATGTCTAAGCATTAAACCAATGATTCTAAACCTTCCTAATGCTGTGACCCTTTAATACAGTTCCTCATGTTGTGGTGACCCCCAACCATAAAATTACTTTCATAGCAATGAATGTGTGCATGAACATTTTCGTAGCAACGAAAATAATTTTATGGTTGGGGGTCACCACAACATGAGGAGCTGTATTAAAGAGTCATGGCATTAAGAAGGTTGAGAACCACTGCACTAGACAGTATTGCTTCTAAATGGCAGAGAATCAGGATTACATGATTTGTACCATTGTAGAGCCTAGAAAGTTGTAAATATTCATGTAAGTTGTTGGCACTGCAAAGTGGATATGGGAATTTGCTTTCTGGTATTTTCTGTTTTCTTTTTGCCCACCCTTTCTTTTTTCTACTCCCCCATGAGGTTTTACTTCATTGCTTCAAGTCTCTTAGCTCACTGTTGCTGCTTTCTTCATATACCTTCATTATATATAGCTCTTCATGGGGCAGGTGTTCTGTGAAAGGAGAGGGCCAGGAAGCACAGAGTGCAAACAGACTGCTATGTGGTTATTCCTGGAGGTGGGGCATGAATTTTCTATCCACTGCCCCTGGCGAGTCTCTTGAACCTTTGCCCTGGAAAGCAGCCTAAATCTTAAAGAGTTCCTGAAATTCCTAGATGGGCTTCTGACTAGAATAGGCCTTCTGTATCCATAACATACTTGCCTTATGTAGTTGCATAGGGTAATATTATGGCCTCCAAAGCTAGCTAGTGTTAGGGTACAAGCCACATACCCTGTATATCAGAAAGACGCTGTGGCAAAACAGCTAACACATTTTCCATCAGCGTGTAGCACCATTTTTGTACAAGCTGATCAGTTTCTTTTACTCAAATGTTATGACTCCTGGCATTTGGTTAGAAGATCATCGAATATTTTGTTGTAGTTCTTGTTAGCTGTGAGCTCCTACAAAACTATATAAACAGGTTTTTCATGTAGTTATATAGTTGAACATCAGCATATATAGTAGAGTGGTTAAAAAGACAAGTCTTTATAGAATCTAATTCATGTTAGATTATAACACATTACATTTCAAGGAAGAAATAGTGATGATGATTTATCAAACTTCACACTTTAAAATTACACCACGTATTTCCACATATTTTATATAGTGACTTTTGGCTTTGACAATCACAGAAATCTATCTACATAAATTATAAATATATTTTGTTAAAACAAATTATATAGGTATGACTTTTTATCACGAGATTTTACGGAAAATCCATTTTTATGTTGAGCAGATAGTGGTTTATATAGTTGCAGTTCTTTAATGTGCCTCAGCAAGTTTTAAATTCCATGAGCCAACTTTTCATGAATTTTAAGTTTCTGCAAGATCGACTTCATTCTGTAATGTGTGGGACCTTGATGTTCCCCAAAATCTGATCAAGTGATGTTAGTATAACCCTTAGGGATTGTCACAGTATAGCAATAGTAAAGAAGTTACAAAACCTTGCTCCATCTCTCTTTATTCAGTAAGCTTGCCAGAGGGGAATCTACAGAGAATGATGATCTCCAAAATTAACTAAGTAGCACAGATATGAATAAGAGGGACTGGAAAGGCAAGATGAGGGAAGGAATGGCAAGGAAGTACTCCGCTGGTCTGGCATCTCTTGACCAGGAGTGTGTTTGATAATGTATGTTGAGATACACTTGAGTTGAGAGAATTGTTTTTCACTGTTCGTGAAATTTGACATCTCTCTGAGAAAATGAAGAAACTGCCATAAAACCATGAAAGAGTAAATTTAAATTTTACTTTTTTATTTTCAGAAAGGGAGAAAAAAGTGAATTTCTCAGGGTATAGCTATCATCAGTTGCGGTCCTTCTGTGGGCCAAACATTGTGCTCTAGACTTATATATTATCTTATTTTACTCCCCACCAGGATCCTATAAAATAGCGTTTTCACTACCATTTACCACTAAAGAAACTGGGACTTTAGAAGGTTGTTTAAGATTTCATAGCAAGTAAATGATGAAAGCTATATACAGACCCAGATTTGACACCAAAATCACATCACTACTCTAGGGCTAGTGAGTTTGATGTCCCTCTTGGGCAGGATTCTAGAATATCTGTGAGTCTTTTAGGAAAGATCAGTATTATTACAAGGTAGCATACGTTACTGGAAACAAATCATATCAGAATAATACAATTTTCTTTTTTCAACAGCATTGCTAAACTTCTAGATCAGAGAAAATGCAAGGTTTGGATATTGTACTTTAGAATATTGGAGAAGTGTTTGACAAGGTCTTTAATGATGTTCTTATAGGCACTACAGGTTTGACCTAGCTGATGGTCCTGTTATGAGAGTTGAATGGTTACACCTAAATACGCTTACACATATTTGTGAGTTTGTTAGAGGAAACAGAAACTACTCTAGATATTTTAAACACAAAGAAATTTAAGTCACAGGACATTAACAAAATCAATGGAAACACTGGAGGAAGAAGTTGTCTTGGCTAGGACTCCAGGAGTAACATCCCAGGTGAGCCTATGAGGGAGTCCAGGGGCTGCCACTGGCACTCTTGGGTTCAGTGATAACAGATTGAAGTCAACTCCCCTTTCTATTCAGAGAATAGAAAACAGCCATATTACTGCAGCCACTCCTTAGTACTGTGAAACTGTTGACTAGATGCTAGAATGCCACTTTAAAATCCTCCAGGTCTCTATGACTGCTTGAGAGAGGAAATAACTAAAAAAGTAGGCACGTAACCTTTGTTCTTTTTTCCTTTTCACAGCCATAGAACAGTATAGTTACTCAGAACTCTAGTTGCAAGGAGTCTGGAAAAGATAGTATTTAGCTGTCTAGCCTATATAATACAAAAGATCCCCAGAGGCAGGTGGCAGTGGTTGCTAAATTTCAGTACAGTATTTCAGCCACTAAAATTTCAACCATATAATAACCGATTAACCATAGTGTTAATTGTCGTTTATCTGCAGACTTCTCCTTGTATGTTACAGAGCCTAGACCTCAGCTCTGGCTAGCTTAACATTTTTATAGAAACTTGGATAAAATCATAGGGTAAAAGTTCATCAGAATTGCAAATGACATGAAGTGGAGCTAAATAAAAATACATTTTAAGTTAGGATCAAGATCTTAAAGATCTCCACAGGCTGGAGCAGCAGGCTTAATTTACATGATAAACCCTGCTGTTTGGTCTAAGTAACATAAGTAAGTGTATATCATAGTAGTTGCTCTTCAGAAATGTTGGTTTTGCAGTCCAGAGCAGGGCTTGGACATCTATATTTTTAAAATATATTTTAAAAATTTGTTTGTACTCTACAAGTACTTCTGAGGTACAGTTAGAAATGATGGGCTTTATAGAAGAAGGAAATAAACAACTTTACTTTGCTGTTAGGGACCAGAACTCATCTGGACTATTTGTTGTATTTTGAACTTACCTTGAGCATTTAAGAATGATGGAGACAAACACTGGAGCACATTCAGCAGAGAGGGAGCTGGATGGTGATATAGGTGGAGACCGTGTTGTATTAAGCACTGGTGGAGAAATGACTAGTCATGTTGAGGTCACACATAGTATTTAACTTACATTTAATTTTCATAACTTTATCAGTTATTAAGTTCTGGGTTAAATAATTTTAATTGAATATCTCTATTTATAAAATGTCTTCTTTGTACATGCCTGGGGTATATAATGATTTTGAAAATGTATCTAAGTTTTTTTTGTTTGTTTGTTTTGCAGTTTTTGGCCAGGGCCAGGTTTGAACCCGCCACCTCCGGTAGTGGGTCCAGCACCCTACTCCTTGAGCCACAGGTGCCATCCTAGTTTGGATAGCCCATATATGTAGTTTCACTTAATTGTAACAGAAAGCGAATGAGGTTCTGCTTTAGATTTTTAGGAGTTTATTCTGGAAACAGATATTAGATTGATTTACAAAGGGTTTAGGAGAGATACAAGAAGGGAAGACTAACTAACCATTAGGTATCCCCACAGGCCTGGTTTATCCAGTATCCCTTGACAGAATTATAATTCTGAGAGAATTCGCTGTGAGCATCCACTTCATGTCTCATTCTTTGCTTAGTAACATCTTTCTCTCAATTCTGATTCATGTGCTTTCCTCCAAAAACCTGTTTCAGAAAAGAATCAGATACATTGGTATAAAATGGCTAATAACATATAATGTTCATGAACTACATTTTCCCCATAATTACCAAACTTTAAGCCAAACAAGTAAGTCACTAAGGATCAAGTTTCAGATGGCAAGAAATAATTAGCAAGGGTAGCAAAGTGTGTAGGGGAATTACTTTCTCACTTTACCAGAGACTTTACCATGAAAACCTGAGAGTTGTATTACTCTTTAACTGGTAATCTTGCCCAGGACATGGCAATAAAGGTGATAGCAGTAAACTACAGGTACCTCTTGCAGCTAGATGCTATTAAATAATATTTCTGGGCAACTAAAAACCCTTCATTTTCCTCTACAGAAGTATTAGGTGGCCAGGTAAGGTATGGAGTTCCACAGGAGTCTGCATGTCTGTGTGCTCTTGATCACTGGGATGGTTAAGGAAGTATGACCCAGCTGCCTATTGGTGCAGTCATTTTGGTTGTAGGATGCCTCTTTTTATTACCACAAACCACAGACAAATGTGTAAATATTAGCCTTCTGTGTACAAAAATCTGTTTTGTGTAAAGGCCTGTGAAGAAAGGGTTTTCATAGACACACAGTGGCCATTAGTTGTGCAGGAAATCCTTCCTTTTATTTAACTGAAATTGTGGGGCTTCAATTTGTCTGTTTCCTTCTATTCTGCCCTCGTTGGAGATTGAAAACAGCTGATCACTATTTTCTGTGCAGGAATCCTTCATACATACATGGATACTTCTTAAATTGTTCCTTAGACTTCTCTTTTCCTAGCTAAACAATTTCAGTCTTTTTAACCTTTGTGCAGATATTATTTTCTAAGCTTTTAATCTCTTTTCTCAATAGCCTATGGACCTTCTCCATGTTGTGTGTGTCCTGTTCTATTTTAAATACAGCATAATGAAGTTAAGGGGGGGAAACCTGATGTCAGTAGTTTCTGTATTAACTTCCTGGTTTTTATATGTATTCAGTATATTTTTGGCGCAAATTAAAGTATAGATTTCTAAGATCATTAATCAGGTGGAACACCCACATCTTAAAATATTTTTAGAAGAACAAAATTAGGTAATCACTGCAAATCCCTTTGATGTTGACACATATTATGCTAAAGTTGTGATTGTTAATTTCATTCCCCTCTACACCTGAGTATCTTTCTCATAATTGTGCTAAGAAATTAATAATTAAGCAAATTAGATTTTATTGAAGTATTTTTAAAATCTATGTATGTATTTAATTTTTCATGAAGTCTTCACCTGTTTAGATGACATGCAAATTAGGAAAGTTAATGAATAATTATGGGCAGACTGGCATATTTTCACAGTTCCTTGTAAAAATGTTTTGAGAAAGGCATGAAAGAAGTGGAAACTAACTTTTTTCTTTAAAATTTCACGTGTACCAAGGGAATGAGTGATGGTTATTTTCTTTATTATTGCTAACGGGTTTTTAGTTCTATAAGCAAGTAGTTGAAGGAATTGGGGCCAAAACTGAGGAACTAGATAATTTTTAACATCAAATCTATTATTAAAATGAAATATATTTTTGTAAGCTAGGGTCAGAATTTGGTTACAGCTGGAGAAATTCATGCCAATTTTATATGATTATTCTTTTTGTGCTTAAAAAAGTATTTGTCATAGCAACCACAATCACATATGAGAGTGGTTACTATCTTAAGATTTCCTGCTTTATTTTTTCATTGAAGGGCCCAGTGTTTCCTTTTCTTTTAAATAAACTCTAAGTCAGAATCCTCCTCTTCTCTGTCCCACTTCTGTGAACAAGTATCCCTCTGGAGGCATGTGTTGTGGCACAAGTTTCATATTGTGTAAACATTAGTTCTCAACTTCAGCTGCCCCCCAATTAACTTTTAAAATAAACAGCATGTTTTCCTCTTTAAAATTTTTTTAAAAATGATTCTTAACTTCTTTGTGTGTACTGTAAATGTTAATACTAGGTTTTAAATTAAGGAATGGAAAATATTTAGAAATACAGGCACATACATTTGAATAAAAAGTTAAGTGTATGTTTTAGTTAATAATATTTTGTTATAAGATCATCCAAAAAAAATACACATGGTGTCCCACAAAGATCTCTAATGACATCATGAAATCACTATGTCAGTGCAGGACCCTGTGCTTCTGAATTTCCTGTGAAGTGACAAAAGGAATTAATACTACCACTGGTATTTGGGCTTTCTGATATAGAGAGCCATATTTGACCCTGATTCATTTTATTCCCAAGTGGAAGATGTAGAAAGAAGCAGAAACAGCAGCAAACTTCAATTGTAGTATAGGAAAATCCCAATTTGAAATTTGAAATCCACTATTATATGTAGTAGTTTAATTATCACTATTTTGGACACATCATAGTTTGAAGGGTCTTTTAAAGGCTATGGTAAAATTCCCCTTGGGTTCCATACTCAAAAAATTTTTAAATATAACCCATTCCTAACGTAGAATTAAACATTCTTATAGAGAGTTAACAAAAGTCTAAAAATCAACAGATAGTCTGTTCTACCATATTATTCTATTTGGATATAAACATTGATAACTCTTATTATACTGAATATTAAAATTATTTTCAGATGTCTTTATGTGACCCATTTTAAGATTTTTCTGACAAATCAGAACTTAAATATGTAATTCTTTTGCAGAATTACTCTTTTCTTTAGAAAAAAGAGAAGAATATTGAGCAAAGTATTCTTTGATAATCCGGGGATTATCCTCCCTTCCCTGGCTTTATGATTTGATTTACTCAGTTATTTTGTGGACATGGGGGGAAAAAAGATGGCGGCCGAGTAGCAGCTTCTGTGCAGCCAGGTGCAGCGAGAGTTGGGAGAGTGGACCCCAGGCATCTCTGGCCGGTGGGTTTGGCCCAGAGGCTTCCCTTTGGTGATACAGGAGGTCAGTGAGAGACTTTTGGACCCCACTAGGAGGACCGAAGAGGTGGAAAACTGGCAAGTGGTGGGTGCGTTTGTTTGGTCGGAGGCTGCCTGCAGCTGTAATTAGAGCATCGGCTAGTTTGCAAGCAGGAAAAGCCTTACCTGGGGGCTGTTTTGGGTTTTTTTTGGACTTGGACACTCGATTGAACTGCCTTGGGAGATCTTGGGTCAGTGTGCAGATGACTTGGGTGTTGTTGTCTGAGGGAGGCCCCAGACTGAGCCGCTGAGCTGGAAAGGAGTTGATATCGTTCAGCTGTGGGTTGCCCCTGCGTGTTGCAGCACCAGGATTCGCCGCGAGACCTGGGGCGAGTGATCTATTGACTGAGCTGCCCAAAGTGGGGACTGTGCTACTGGGGAAGTGCGGAGATCTAAGCGTTTGGCAGATTGACAGCCGTGGCCCTCAGGGACATAGGTGGAGACTAGACTTGGCACACTG